>JADWQK010000337.1:0-257137 GCA_017933935.1 Sesamia nonagrioides | reverse complement strand
GCTTGACTGCAATCCCGCCTGATGGTAAGCAGTGTTGCAATCGTTGATGGTAAAGCCCGCTAGTTTATTAAGCCTATTCACTTAAAAACTTAGGAATAGGAAGGATGACGGCAGTTGAGCGAGGTGAACCAAACGATGCTGCGCTAGAGGGAGATTGATCTGGAGACTCTCCACAACCAAACTCCCGACATAACAACATTTGGTGCATCGTACCCGCCACACAACGCAACACAACTGCTCAGACCCGTCTTCCGTACGGCTTCACCAGACATCATGCCGAAACACGACGAAATTAAAAATAAATAAAAAGAAAGTTATAAATTATTTTTTTAATTATTAAAATTATTGAATAAATTAAAATTATTAATATACAATATGTAACAAAAACTCTTGTTCCTTCTGCCTACGTTTTAAGAATCAAAACATATCATTTATGAAAATTTGTTCAACAAAAATTATAATTAAAACAAATATTTAATTATTAATATTTGTAAAGAAAACCCTGTCCGATCCTTGAAGGTATTGTTAGGTATCAATAACTGATTCTACTAATGCCTACAAAGCCGGGCTAAACATAAAAAAAATCCCCCTAAAAAAATAAATATTATTTCGCAAAAAGAGGTAACTTAAAACATGTGCGGTAGGCCTACAGGCGCGGGTGAAGAGGGGCAGGGCATGCGGCCGCATCGCTATTCGCTCTGAATTGTACCGTCAAAAATAATGTTGTCATTTTTTAAAAACTACCAAATTTTGGGGAAGTTGGAATTAATTCGCGGGAAAAAAAGATTACCTATTTCAAAATTCACTAATATTGTTACTATGATGATTAAGTAAAATTTCATATTTTATTTAGTCATGTGTTTACCTAGCCTTTATTATCCTTACGGGTCGGACAGGGTTTTCTTAACTTATTGTATATATATTTTTTATAAATTTGTAAACTAGCGCTTGACCGAAATCCCGCCTGATGGTAAGCAGTGACGCAATCGTTGATGGTAAAGCGCATTAGTTTATTAAAAGCCTATTCACTCCAGTCTTAGAAACACCGCCGGCTGGCAAATTTTTCCAGTCCCTCGATGTACGCGGTATAAAGGACGAGGCGAAATGCTTCGTCCGGTTCGATATTTAATTATTTATTGATTGTTGGTGAACATAATTTTCTTGCAGTTTTCCAAGTGATGATGGAATTCGAGAATAATGGGCTGATGTTATTCCATTTGAACCAACAACTAAAACAAGGTTTTATACATTTGCAGTATGATGGTCGACAATTTTTGTCTCTCAAAGTGTATTGTATTTGTTACGTCTGTAACACTTTGTATAAATAAATGTGTTGATTTATTGCACATGGCTTTTTGTTATTTTTTAATTATATTACGCAGCGTAGCGCGCCGCGTCGGCCACTTATCACAGCGGTGCGTGCAAAGAGTATAATAATACTAGAGTATAATATTGCGTGCGTGACTACTAGCTAGACTGCTAGCTAGTTGTCAGAGTACCGAGAGGGCACTCGAATTGAGGCGCGTGGGCGTGGGTATGACTTGCGTTCCAAGCGTTTCCATTAAGTCAACGTACTGAAAACCTTATTCATTTTGCATTATCTATATATCAATATTGCCTTTTACAGCATGTAATTTAATAAATATATTCGAAGATATTACAGAGACATAGAGGCTGCGGCGCACAAGGGCAACGCGAGCCTGTAACTGTCCCTATGTATGTTTAGATCTATAAAACTAAGTAAAGGGATGCGCTTTTCTTTAATAGATAGAGTGATGCAAGATAAAGTTATATATACCTAATATAATACATTTATTCGAGCGAAGCCTGGTCGGGTCGCTAGTATACAATATAAATGAACTATCATGTTTTATTTTGTAGCTACCTCTTACTGTTATTAGATTTTTACTGAAAACAATTTTGAAGTTTATTACATGTCCCAATTTTCTTATGAACTGTATACACCCTACTAGAAAGGGACACAGAGGTCCTTCATGCGTTTCTCTTTCTAGGCCTTTGCCTTATACTTTATAGGTATTTATGTAAATACTTTGGGAAAATGATAATTCCAGTGTTGAAGGTTTTTTTTCCCAAATAAATAGTGATGTAGTAAGTCGAGATTTTACAATTAAAAGTTAGTCGAGATTGCATTTTTTTATTCAAATTGCGTGTATGTATATACAAAAAATACAGGGTGTACCAAAAGTTCATTTATATTTGAAATAATGATAAAAAAAATAATTACAGTAGGTGGATTAAAACTTTGTATGTTTTTGTTGTGTTGTTTTGGATTTCTGTGAGAATACGATCCTTTAATACGTCAACTGGGTTGGTGTCGTAAACTTTAGCCTTAAGATATCCCCAAAGAAAAAACCCATTGGGGATAGATCCGAGCTATGAGGCGGCTAGTTAATGTCTCATCATTTCGATATCGATAAATGCGGTGCTGGTATTAGATAACGTACCGTATCCGTACCTTTCTAGAAAAGTCGAGCGTATCCCCACTTCAAACTGGCGGAAGTCTGGAATTAGTCAGTGGTTGAATAACAGACAAATTAATTATCAAACTGCAATGATAAATGCTCAATTTATGGGACTAGTAAAGTTATAAAAAAACTAATTACGAACGCTATGCTGTGGAAGAATTGGCCGCTGAATACGGTGTCACAATCCTGGGTCCGCCCCCCTATCACTGTCAAGTGAGCTCAACTCAATAGAGTTAGTTTGGGCTCAAGCAAACGGATACGTCGCCAGGAACAACAAAACTTTTAAAATAAAAGACGTAAAAAAATTATTTGAAGAAGGCCTGAAGGAAGTGACACCGGAAAATTGGAGAAAGTGCATCAATCATGCCATAAAAGTTGGAGACGAAATGTGTCAACTCGACCACATCATGGATGAATGTTTGGATTCATTAATTATAAATGTAACTGATTCCGATTCGAGTCGTAATCAATAAAAAAGTAAATAATAAAAACGTATGAGATGATTTGTATTGTTTTACTTAATTCCTCTGAATCTCTTTAAACATTTTTCCCCAGCTCTTGTAATAATGTTGCAGTGAGTTTAATATCCATACACACAGAGATCTCTGTTTAAACATTACTTAAAACTAGTTTCAACCAATCAAGGCTTCAAACGGGACATAAGTAGAGCTTGAGTTTTGAGTGACGCTCTGTAATACGGACCCATGTTTACTAGATTATAATATTGGCAATAAAAATACAATATAAAAATAATAATATAAATGAATGTATATGACTTATTATTTTCTTAAGCTCACATCAGTTAAATTTAATATTTTTCCGAACCTGAATTATATTTTATACGGATATCACTTAGAAAGAGACAGTGGGCTACTGGAACGCTTTCTCCCTTGGACTGTGTTCTATTCAATTATGGTTTTATTTTCGATCAACCTTAATCTTCTTGCAATAGTCTTCTTTTAAACAAGAGACTTATGCAAGTACTCATTTCACTTTAGATATAAGTCGTTTTTGACAGGAAGCTAAGATGAATGTCACGCGCATTTTTATTGGACTTTTAAAGTTATTTATAGTGTCGTTTACTAAATAAAAGCGCGTGATTTATGTAGTAAAAAGTGCATACAGTAAATTATGCATAAAGAACATTGAAATATCGCAGCATAGTGGCCACATAATGGCTTTGTATCAAATCTCCTCGTCGGCTAACGCGGCCGTTTTTTCAACTGTCATTAACGATATCCGCCATTATTGTGAAATAATTTTTTAAAGAATTTCTATAATGTGTTACACCTGTTATTGGCAAAATTGTGGTATCTAACCACAGAGGCCATTGAAGAGTTGAAGTAGTATTCACTCTAAAGAAAAGAAAGAAAGATATAAGTGCCTTGGACCGGAACTAAACATTTAAAGACCTAAGGTCCGTATTCCAGAAGGAAACTCAAGCATTGATCTCTGCTTAAGCATTACTTAAAACTAGTTTCAACCAATCAAATGGCTTGAAACGAGACTTAAGTAGAGCTTGAGTTTTGAGTGACGTTCTGTAATACGCACCTTAATCTATTGATTGCCGACATCACTATTGTAGCGGGCCACCTTTTTTCGTATCAGTGACAGGTGACAGTTGTTCTTGTCATTTTTCTGACTCGAATTATAAATCCGATTTTATGCAAGGCAACTGTCTCCCCCACAGAGTATTTTAAACGAGTCTGAGGTGCGTATTCCAGAACGAAACTCAAGCATTGATCTCTGCATTACTTAAAACTAGTTTCAAGTTTCAACCAATCAAATGGCTTGAAACGAGACTTATGTAGGGCTTGGGCTTGAGTTTTGAGTGACGTTCTGTAATACGGACCTGAGAGTCTCCGGCCAGTGTGACCAAATGTGGCAGGCAGGATCCTGCCTTTTTGGCAGGTTTAGCCCTTTATTTTACTCTCTGGCACTTTTGTTTGACGTTTTAGAAATCTGGCAGGATTTGGCACTTGTAATAAGATAAACCTTTAGAATAACGGTTTTAATCAACAAAATAGAAGATAGGTACATGTTTGATATTTAAGATAATAATGACAGGAGACATTAGTGACGTTGTAGGTCGTCTTTATGATCACGCCACTAAAGAGTTTGGTTACCACAGCACTTTTGGCAGTATTAACAATATAGTATAGCCGCTAGCCGCTATAGCCCACAAAAAGAGTAGGATGCAGTATCCAATTCAAATAATACTTTATTCAAGTAGGCTTAGATACAAGTACTTTCTAATCGTCAGTGACAACCAGAGAACAGAGTTAATATGTTGTTAGGAACAAATAACAATACAAAATAAATAAAATAATAAAAATCCTAAAAAGAAATGTCAAGAGAAAATAATTTTGAATGTATCTAGAACAAAATTCTTATCTTCTTCTTTCTTCTTCTTTGTCACTTCCCATTATTTGGGGTCGGCTCTCCTCGTTCTTTTGCGCCAGGATGATCTGTCCTGGGTTGTCGAGATGTTCAGTTGGGCACGCTCTAAGTCCTTGGCCACTGTGGACCACCAGGTGGTTAGTGGGCGTCCTCTACCTTTTCTCTTATCTGGCAGTGCTAGGGCCCGTTTCACGACATGATCTTCGGGGCGTCTCATGACATGACCGAACCATCGTAGGCGGCTTTCGGCGAGTTTTTCTGCTATAGGCGCAACCTTGTAACTTCCTCTGATGTGCTCGTTTCGCACTTTATCGAGTCGAGTTACGCCCGCTGCCCATCTTAGCATCTTCATCTCGCTTACGTGCATCTTTTGTTCGTGAGCTTTCTTTATAGCCCAGCATTCGGCACCGTATGTCATGGCTGGTCTAATTGCGGTTTTGTAGATCTTGCCTTTGGTTTTAACAGGCACTCTTGCGTCACATAAAACCCCCGTCAGAGCCCGCCACCTCTGCCACCCCACGTTAATTCTATGGGTAACATCGGCCTCAATGTTCCCGTCGGCTGTAAGAATCGAACCTAGATACTTGAATTGGGATACCTTTAGCAGTGGCTTCCCATCGATGTGGATTGAGTTGGGGCAGGGCCGCGCCGCCCCTGTGTGCGAAGTGTGCGGCGCACACAGGCGCCAAGTCAATAGGGGCGCCGCACCGCCTATGCCATCCAAATTATTTTTGTTTCCTAAATTATTGTGTTTTTTGTAGTGGAGAATCGATAAGGAAGTAGGTACAATAGGCGCAACATAGGTCTTGTAAACATCAAGACATACTTATATTACGCTTATTGAACAAGTCTCTCAATGTTTATATATTTATTAATATTTACGTTTATGGTTTCATTTCACGCTTAGGGTTTTAGTTTACATTACATACGATCTCACCTTGAAAAGGGCGGCAGTTCTTTTGAACCTCGGATAAAGTATTGGTTATTTTGAACCGTAGGCGTCGCGTCGCGTCGAGCCGATTCTCCGATTTTAACGAACGGGATAGCCAAAATAAAACGGACAATCTGACAATCATTTGATTGAAAGTGTGTGTAAGGTGCGCATTGATTTTTTATAATAAAATAATAGTTTGTGTGTTATTTATTGTTTTAACGTGTTAACACGATGAGTGATATAATCATAATAAAAAAAAAAGAAATTACCGGAATCTAATAAGGAAAAGAAAACAAGAAGGAGAACGTAATAAAAATGCAACTAAAATAAGTAAATATTTTAAGGCTCTTCCATCAACTTCCACACAATCATTAGAGACAGAAACTAGTCATGTTATAGATGAAGGTGTTATTAAATCTGATTCAAAAAACGCTTCATGCAGTGGTATGTACCTTTTATGTGATTTTCTATACAAATAAATATAACTTTTCTTTGGGATATTTTTAAAATCATATTTTTTTCAATTTTGAATAGCAGAATTACAACTAAACTCAAGATGACACTCATACATGGAATATAAATACTAGACCATATAGACATTCATGAAACTATAGGAATTTCGCAAACAAAAAAAACAAGAAAAGTGGAAATATTATAATTAAAGTATGTTTATATTCTTGCAAATGATAGACTCTTGTTGTTTTTTTTTTTTTTTTAAACATACTGTATACTGTGTAATAATAGTAGGTACCTATTATTATTATTATTATTAGACAAAAGTCAGCTTCTTTATTCTTTGTATTATTAAAGTATGTCAAAATTTGTTTCGAGTTATACTTTTCGCAGTAATTGGCAAGCAGAAGCGAACGGGATATACATATACGAGTATATACCTATTTAGTATCCTAATTCCTAAATGTTCTCCAGTTTTATACACTTGATAATATTATCTATGTACTGTAATACTGGAAAACATTTATTTCAGCCAAAATTAACAATCCATACTATCTCTGTCTGTCTGTCTGTCTGACCGGCTTTCACGCCAAAACTACTGAACCGATTGTAATGAAATTTTTTACACAGATAGTCTATAGCCTGAGAAAGGATATAGGCTATATAACATCCCGCTATGACCAATAGGAGCAAAGCAGTAACAAAAAATGTTACGAAACGGGAGCGAACGCGGACATACATATTGCTCCCATTATTTTAACAGGCGCTTATTTTATATCAACTAAGCTCTTTTTATTTATTTTTTTTAAAACTACTAAATAGATTTTAAGGAAACCTTGCAGTAATGTAGGCATTTATCCTGGCATTCCCACGTAAACGGGAACCACCGCGCGCTGTAAACTAAAGTCCACACGGACGGAGTCGCAGGCAACAGCTAAGTAGTTATAAATATTCGTTATAAATTTAAATTCGTTTTTTATGATGATTCGTTAAAAAAGAGGCGCTTCATAGGTTCCGCACACAGGCGCTGCCCGGGGTCGGCGCGGCCCTGAGTTGGGGTTGTTGGTGTTACCACTAAACGCGCATTTCAAGTATTCCGTTTTATTTCTACTGATTCGGAGGCCGTTGTTTTCCAGCGCACGTTGCCACTTCTCTAGGGTACTCTGGAGTAATTCGGCATCTTTGGCTATGAGGACTATGTCATCTGCGTACAACATACACCATGGCAAGGGAGACTGAATGTCCTTTGTTAAGTAATCCATTACCATGTTGAAGAGAAGCGGGCTTAGGGCTGAGCCTTGATGGACGCCCACCTTAACTTCGAAGCTTTTGCTAAGCCCAGCCAAGCTTCTCACACTTGTGCAGCTTCTGCAGTACATGTCCTGTACTATGGCGACATAGCATTCAGGTATACCTTGTGCTCTCATGGCCTGCCACACTAGTTTCCGAGGCACTCGATCAAATGCCTTCTCGAGATCGATAAATACTAGATGTAGGTCTTCGCGGTTTGCCCGATGCTTCTCCATGATGATTCGGGTGGCTTGGATAGCGTCCGTAGTAGACTTTAACGGTGTGAAGCCATATTGGTTTTCAGATATGTCAACGTGTTTAAAAAGGCGATTGTTAAGTATCCTCTCCCAAATTTTGAGGGTGTGTGACGTTAACTTAATCCCTCTATAGTTTCCACAAACACTGACATCCCCTTTGTTTTTATAAAAAGGTATTAAGTAGCTTTGGCGCCACGATTCTGGTATGGTGTATGAGGTTAAGATGGCATTGAGCAGCCTCACCAGCCACTCGCAACCTATGTGTCCTAATCTCTTCCAGATGTCTGCGGGTATTTCATCAGGGCCTACGGCTTTGTGGTTTTTCATTTGCGCTACTGCGAGTTCCACTTCAGCTATATTAATTTTGGGTACCGGTCCTTCAACGGGTAGCAACGGATGCAAAGGTTGGCTAGGAAATTCTTCGTTTAATAGCTCTTGGTAGTATTGATACCATCTACTAGTGATACTCGCATTCTCTGTTAGGAGCTGTCCCTTTGCGTCTCGGATGTATTTATTGATCTTAATGTCCAGTGTTGACTTGTGTCGCTGTTTTGCTAATTTATATATTTCAGCATCATTTTTAGCATCCTCGATCCTGTTATAGAGACTCTCTCTTGATTGCGCAATTGATTGGGCCACTACACGCTTCGCCGATTTCTTCGCTTCCTTGTAACCGGTGCGATCTTCCTCAAGTTGCGTCTTTTGCCACAGTTGGAATAGTTTCCTTTTTGTTTTTACTACCTGTCTTACATCGTCATTCCACCAGGTAGGGTCTTTGTTGATGTTGAGACCACCTTTAGATACTCCCAGGACTGTAGCTGCGTTTTTTCGACACATTGTTTCGAAGTTTGACCACATTAGTTCAGCGCTGTTGTTATAGTCATTGTCCATATCTTCTTCCAAGTATTTCACCACTTTGCTCGTTAGTTCATCGCCCTGAGCACCGCATAGTTGTTGCCATTTAATTTTTGGTGTTCTATCTCTTATTGTTTTAATAGGGTTAGGCAGTGTGAAGCTTGTGACTAAGATCCTGTGTTGGGAGGTAAGTCCATGGCCGGGGATTACTTTGCAGTCTTTAAAATGTTTCAGTGAGGTCCTGTCTGCCAAAATGTAATCTATCTGTGTACTATGACCAGAGCTTTTGTACGTTATTAAATGTTCAGCCTTTTTTTGGAAAAATGTATTTATTATCGAAAGGTTGTGTCTCACACCAAAGTCCAGAACTTCCTTACCCTGCTTATTAACCGTACCGTAGCCGAAACCCCCGTGCACGCCTGGGTACGATCGGTCGGCAGCACCTACGTGACCGTTTAGGTCCCCACCAATATACTTTGATTCGTTGGGTGGTATCTGGTTGATAAGATCATCGCAGTCTTCCCAGAACTGGTCTTTTTCTGCCTCTGTGCAACCCGTCTGTGGGGCATAGGCCGAGATGATATTTAGTGGCTGCTGCTTATCCAGAGCAAGTTTCACGGAAATAAGACGGTCGCTTTTCCTCTCTATGTGAATAATCCGTTGTTTAAGGTGGGGGTCCAGCACTATACCCACGCCATTCCTTGTGTTAGTCACACCATGGTAGATAAGTTGATAGCCCAGTCCCATATCTCGCGACTTAGAGCCCTTCCATTTAGTCTCCTGTAAACAACATGCATTTATAACTCTTCTATCTAATATTTTGCTTAGTTCCTGGCTTCTACCGTTGAGAGAACCGAGGTTCCACGACGCCAATCTGATCTTATGAAGAGTAGTTTGCGAATACGATTTCGTTTTCTTGTCTAAATCGTCGCTTCGGGGGTACGCCCTAGCATTTTCATTAGCAGTCGTATTCGTATCCGAGGATGCATCCACGTCGCTTACGGGGGACGCCCTAGTATTAGACTTATTCCTTATAATTTTACTTATCATTTTATTTTTGAACGAGGAGGTGTAAAATTTGACTTTAGTTTTACGGCCGGTTGCCACCTGACGCCAAGACTGTCGTTCTGCTACAGAGCGTGAGCGCCGCCGTTGGTCCATTTAGACTCATCCGCCGCCATCTCTTCTGTGTACTCCAGTCCAAATACACAGCACTGCTTTCGGCCTCGCTTCCGAATATGTCGAAAAAGCCCGGAACAGGGGTTTGATAACGGAGTTTCCATCTCCGGCCTGTTGGTCCGCGGGAGCTATTTTATTTCGCTCCTACCCTCCTGGAGCCTCTTGCGTGGCCCCAGGCGAGCGTTCCACTATCCGCCACCTGTGGACGCGTTCCCTAGGGGTGAGGCTCCCCCGGGAATATTTAAATATTATTATGTCAAATAAAAAATAATTTAGAATATTTCTAGAAGGAAATTCTAATACCAAAATGTAAAAACTAAATTATGGTTAAAAAATTAATACCTTAAGAGGTAATGGTTCTAAAACAAGTTGAATGCTGCTTGTGAAAGGATATTCTCGAAAATCAATCTGATAAAACAAAAACGCGGAACAGATTTATAAATAAACATGTCGCCTCTATTTTACTTGTTAAACAGGGCATTAGTGAATATGGTGATTGCGTTTCATTCCAGCCAACTAAAGAAATGACAAAAGCGATGTAAAAAGAAAGTGATCCAGAAGAATACGACGTTAATAGGAATGTGTAATTTAATTCAGTTCACTTTTAGGTCCGTATTACAGAACGTCACTCAAAACTCAAGCTCTACTTATGTCTCGTTTTAAGCCATTTGATTGGTTGAAACTAGTTTTAAGTAATGCTTAAGCAGAGATCAATGCTTGAGTTTCCTTCTGGAATACGCACCTTAGACTTTAAGATCAATTTATCTATACTAATATATAAAGCTGAAGAGTTTGTTTGTTTGTTTGAACGTGCTAATCTCAGGAACTACTGGTCCGATTTGACAAATTCTTTTTTCGTTTTATAGCCCATTCATCGAGGAAGGCTTTAGGCCCTATAGCATCACGTTGCGACACTTGCGACCAATAGGAGCGGGGCATTTAAAACAAAAACCCATGTGAAACCGTGTAGCGCAGCTAGTTTTAAAATAAAACTTCAAAAAATACCTAATGTGTTTATTCATTTTAAACTTAGATTATATTGGCATTATTTTGGCATTTTGTGCTTTTGATTTTGGCAGGATTTGTCAGTTTTCTTGTCTAATAAGTGCGGCAGGATCTCCATTGAGGATCTCTAATTTAAGGTTGGTCACCAGTGTGACCAACCTTAAATTAGAGATCCTGCCCCACTTAGACAAGAAAACTGACAAATCCTGCCACAATCAAAAGCACAAAATGCCAAAATAATGCCAATATAACCTAAAAGTTTAAAATAATTAAACACATTATTTTTTGAAGTTTTATTTAAAACTAGCTGCGCCACACGGATTCACACGCGTTTTTTAAAAAAAATGTCCCGCTCCTATTGGTTGCAACGTGATGCTATATGGCCAAAAGCCTTCCTCGATGAATGGGCTATCAAACGAAAAAAGAATTTTTCAAATCGGACCAGTAGTTCCTGAGATTAGCGCGTTCAAACAAAGAAACAAACTCTTCAGCTTTATATATTAGTATAGATTAGTAGGATAGATAATATCTTAAAGTCTAAAAGTGAACTGAATTAAATTACACATTCCTATTAGCATCGTATTCTTCTGGATCACTTTCTTAGACATCGCTTTTGTCATTTCTTTAGTTGGCTGGAATGAAACGCAGTCACCATATTCATTAATGCCCTGTCTAACAACTAAAATAGGGGCGACATGTTTATTAATAAATCTGTTCCGCGTTTTTGTTTTATCAGATTGATTTTCAAGAATATCCTTTCACAAGCAGCTTACGACTTGTTTTTGAACCATTACCTCTTATGGTATTAATTTTTTAACCATAATTTATTTTTTTACATTTTGGCATTAGAATTTCCTTCTAGAAACATTCTAAATTATTTTTTATTTAATTTGACATAAGAATTTTGTTCTAGATACATTCAACATTATTTTCTTTTGACATTTCTTTTTAGGATTTTTATTATTTTATTTATTTTGTATTGTTCCTAACAACAAATTGCTCTGTTCTCTGATTGTAAGTTGTAACTTATGATTCGAAAGTGCTTGTATCTAAGCCTACTTGAATAAAGTATTATTTGAATTTGAATTGGATACTGCATCCTACTCTTTTTGGGGGCTGTAGCGGCTAGCGGCTAGCGGTTATTGTTAATACTGCCAAAAGTGCCAATTCCTGCCAGATTTCTAAAACGTCAAACAAAAGTGCCAGAGAGTAAAATAAAGGGCTAAACCTGCCAAAAAGGCAGGATCCTGCCACATCTGGTCACACTGTTGGTCACACTGAGTCTCCCCCCCGGCCAGGGTTGCCAATCTGTGGGGAATTCCCCAAACTGCGGGGAATCTCAAGTTGGTTGGGGATTCATTGGGGATTGGCATTATGTGGGGAAAATGCGGGGATTTTGACATCATATTCTCATCGGAAAATATTTCATCGTTTTAACGATAACAACATTTTTTTGAATCATTAAGTATGGCTCAATTACTTATGATGGTCTCGTGACGAAAAATCTTTGGAAAACACTGTCTGCTAATTTCATGAAAATGAGCTACATGAAGTCCTGTGGTAATATTTTAAATGCTGACTTCAGAAATTCAACACACTTGCTAGGTTTAGACGAAATATATTATATTGGATTACAGGCTGAAGAAAGTATGGAAGATTTGAAAAAAGGTGAAAATGTACCTCGTGCAGCTATTGCAGATTTCTATAAGACATGCCAAGAATTTTATAGGGAATTTACGTCGGACATTATTAAGCAATTTGATTTCGGAGATCCTTTTTTTTTTTTTTTTTTTTTTTGATATGGCATCTCGTAGGTAGGCTACTTTAGAGACCGTTACTACTTAATCGAACTTTCCTGTGAATGCCTTAATTAAAAATTAAAGCCTCCAGCCAGGGCATAAGACTACTTAAAACTAAGCGACTACGCACTAAGGGCACCCCCTGTGGGGTACGGACCTCGGCTTAGGGCGTCGCTGGAGAGGACAGCAAGGGACGGCTGGATCGAAAGTTATACTTGATGGTTTGATGACCACGGCGTTTCCTAGTACTAGCTCTGAGAAGAAACGCCGAAACAAACTCAGAGGTCATTGTTGGGACATTATTGTAATTACTGGCTCAGCTGCGGCGCGGGCTGGCCTTCATCGGACAAGGGACGGGGAAGGGGACTACTACGTGGAGCGCGTCGCGATGGACCTCGGCGGCGAGGTCGGTAGGTCGGTCTGTGTTTATGTAGTGTGCTGGTGGCCCTATTGGCCTCTTGGAGGAGGGTAATGGGGTCATCGGGGTCTGAGAGAGCATGCCGAGGGCGGCGAAGGCGGGAGATGGTGGAGGGAGTGTAATTAGCAGCCGCTGCTATGAGAGGATTGCGGTGCTTGGCAGCAGTGTCAAAGAAACGCTTGGAGAGGCGTTTCATGAACTGCTGGATGGTGGGGATTTTGAGATCGAGATGGAGGATCTCATTACGGACGAACCAAGGGGCGTTTGTGGCTTTACGGAGGAATCGGTTTTGGACTACTTGCATCCTATGGATATAACGTGGCTTGGCATGTGCGAACACTGGGCAAGCGTAGGTCATGATCGGGCGTATGCAAGCTGTGTACAAGCGCATTTTGCACCTGAGCGATAGCTTGCTACGCGGGTTGAGGAGGGGGTGGAGTCGACCTAGAGCGAAGGCGGCGCGAGCGCGGACCGTCTTAATGTGCTCTGAGAATTTAAGGCTTTGATCGAGGATAACACCAAGGTACTTGGCTTGCTTCTCCCAAGGGATCGGCTTGCCGTCCATGGTGATGGGACGTGGCAGGGTGACGCTGACCCGCGGTTTCCTGTAAAGAACCGCTTGGCTCTTAAGGGGGTTAACTTCGATTCTCCATTTCTTAAACCAGGCAGCTAGAAAGTTGACTGCTCTTTGAAGATGGAAGCGAATCTGATCTGGGCTGTGTCCCGAGCAGTAGATGGCTGTGTCGTCTGCGAACAGAGCGAGGTGAGCCTTGCTTCTTTTCGGGATGTCGCTGGTGAATAGCGTGAAAATGAGGGGGGCTAACACAGAGCCCTGGGGGACACCTGCACGGATGGGGCGGGGGGAGGAGAGCGCTCCTTCGATTTTGTAGCGAAAGGTGCGGTTTGACAGAAAGTCCCGTAGGATGAGAACGAGACGGTCAGGCACACCGAATTGGTACAGCTTATAGATTAAGCCGTTGTGCCAGACTTTGTCAAACGCCTTCGCTATATCGAAGTAAACTACGCCTGTGTACAAACCACGCAGGAAGCCTGCGTGAATATGTTCAGTGATGCGTAGGATCTGTTGCGGACAGGAGTGCTGGGTACGGAACCCGAATTGTTCTAATGGGATAAGGCCCTTGTTCTCGGCGTAGGCTCTGAGACGCTTATATATAAGCCTCTCATAGATCTTACCGAGAACTTTGAGTAAGCTGATGGGACGGTAGCTAGTGGGATCGGCTTTAGGCTTACCGGGCTTAGGAATGCCTATAACAGTGGCTTCTTTCCACGTTTGTGGGAAAATGTTGTTTCCTAGTGCACCATTGAAGATGGTGGTCAGGAGGATGATCAGGTGGGCAGGGAAGAGGCGGATCACTCTGTTGGTGATGCCGTCTGAGCCGGGCGCTTTCCTGAGTTGAAGACCCTTGACGATGTCCTGCACCTCATCAGGGGTGATGGGGGGCAGGGGATCCTCAGGGTCGTCAACAGGTGGGAGGGAGGTTCTACGTTCGACTTCAGTGTCAACCTCAAGGAGATGAGCTTGGTCTACTGGTAGGAGGCTGGGGGAGCACTGGGCTTCTAGGCAAGAGGCGAGGCATTCAGCCTTGTCATCGTCATCGAAGGCGATGGAATTGTCAGGGCGAACCAGGGGAGGCATGGTCACAACTTCATTGGATTTTAGTTTCCTCTGAAGGTTCCAGAAGGCTTGATGGGTGGGCTCTAACTCATCCAGCATCTTATCCCAGCCAGCTTCACGCCACTCCGATACACGTCTTTTTACAGTTCTCTGTAAATAGCGCATATGGGTTTTGTTAGCCGCGCAGGGGAATCTGCTGTAGGCACGGACCGCCGCGTTCTTCTCGGTCAACAGTTCACGCAAGTCAGCAGGGAGTTTCCAGCGACAGTCTTCTGTCACTGTAACCTCCCTTGAACATTCGTTCAATACCGACTGTACGTGATCCGTGAACGAGTCGATCGCAGCTGTCGTGTCAGCGATAGAGTCGAGGCGTGCAGGTATGGAGTCCAAGTGGGGGGATGTGGTGGATTTCAGCCGATCGCTTACTTTCCTCCAGTCCGTTACCACTTTCTTCTGGGGTGCTAGACCTGGGTCAGGGAGGCCAGTACGGGGAGCCAGTCGTATGATGACTGGGCGATGGTCAGACGTTAGCTCTGATAGCGCTTCTATAGAGTCTAACCGTAGGTTGACGTTCTTTAGGAGCGCTATGTCGAGGACGTCTGGGGTGAATTCGGTTTGATGGGGGAAGTGAGTGGGGGTCATGGGGCCTACGACATCGAAGTTTAATCGAGTGGAGAGGTCAAACAGGAGTCTGCCTCTGGAATTGATCCTGGTGCTATTCCAGGCAGTGTGTTTGGCGTTGAGGTCGCCCGCTATAATAACGGAGTCGCTCAACCCAAGAAGAAGGGTAATGTCATCTGCTAGGAGTTGATGGTCCTCTGCAGAGTTACTGGGAGGGACATAGGCTGACACTAACGTGATAGGTTGGTGCCCTGACATGCCGAGACGGCATATTGACACTTCGAGTCGTGAGAGGGGTGGGGGGTCCAATGGGATGCAATGAAGAGCCCTTTTGAAGTAAATAAGGGTACCGCCTTTGTGACACCGCAGCCTGTCATTGCGAACTACACGGTGGTTAGCAATTAGGGGGGTGCGGTGGCAAGGCTTCAGAAAGGTCTCCTGAGCGAGGAAGATATCAACCTGGTACTCTCTAAGGAAGGTTGAGATCTCGAACTTCTGATCTCTAATGCCATTGGCATTGAAGTGAGCCAGCTTGAGGGATCGGGGCTTGGTTCTTTGTGTGACCGTAATATCCATTAATTATTTTTGTTGGAGGCTAGGGAGGAAAGGGCGTGCGTAATCTCTGGGTACGCGTCATAGATGTTGATGATGGCTTGCAGGTTGCCTGCTGCCATAGCAACTTTTAAGTCGCTTGCCATTTGTTTGGCGCGGGGCGACATAAAGATAAGGAAGGTCCCCGAGATGACATTAAACGCATCTGTGGGGCCGTTTCCTGACAAGGGGGTCGAGGGAGGGGGTGTAGGGGTTGAAGCTGCAGCCAGAGGTGCAGGGGCAGGAGGGGACGGAGCCGCCTTTTGGGCCGTGGTAGGACGGATCCGAGGATCCTTGTCCTTCCAGGCGGGGGTGGCTGGGGGGGTCTGGGGAGCAGTCGCCACGAGGGCCGGGAAGGTCCTCTGGTGGTTCAACTGGTTCCAGGGACTGGGCCTTTGAGGGCACAGTCGCTCTGGGATCTGACTCCCTGGGGATTCACGCTTTTGGCGTGCGTTGGCCCGGGTGGCTAACTTTGAGGAGGAGGATTTGGGGGCCTTGGGACACCCGCGATAGTTGGCCGTGTGGCCAGTCGCGCCGCAGAGGACACAACTAGGGGGCTCTTTGCAGAGCGCTCGGTCCCTGGGGCGAGGGCACTCTGCCGTGCCATGATCGCCCAGGCACTTAACGCACCTGGGTTTGGCGTGGCAGTGAGCATGGGAGTGACCATATAGCTGGCATCTGTGGCATTGGCCGACGATGCCGCTCTTGTGAGGCTTCTCTATGGAGATTCCTGTGAGAGAGCAGACGCTCTTCACTAGGAAGATGGGGTGGTGGGAGGTTCCCTCTGCTGGGTTGCAGATAACGAGAACCATATCATAAGGGATTTTACCGCGTGCCTTGTACATGCGGTGGACCTCCTTTACAGGGATTCCCTGAGAGGTGAGGTCCACCTTGATGTCATCGGAGGTTAACTCCTTTGGCACTCGGCGAATGACGACTCGAATGAGGCGTTCTTCCGGGAGGGAGTAGGTGTGGAAGGCCACACCTCTGTTGCGGAGGAGCTTGGTCAGTTCCCTGTAGTCCTTGGAGGACGGAAGGGTTACCTTTATGCCAGTCTGTGTAGACCTGGCATTGGTGAATTGGATTTTTAACTCAGAACACCAGCTGGACACATTGGTCCATTTGGCCTTGTCCTGAATGAAGACAGGCGGAGGAGGAGGGATTTTGGTGGCGGCTCGGGGGGCTGAGCGAGCGGGGTTAAGAGTCGCTGCGCGCGGGGCGGCGGTAGCGTTTGCGGGGGCGGGGGCGGGGGTGGGTGAGCCGCTGGCGGATGCAGCGGCTGCCAGTTTGGGGGCGGGATTGGAGGAAGATTTCTTCCTCCTCCTCTTTCCCGTGGCAACGATGAAGCCGTCGGCTTCATCGTCCGGGGACGAGGATGGAGACTCCTCGGAGGAATCCGAGGAGACGGGGATGGGGCGCTTTGCCGAGAATACCTCGGTGTCCATGGACACCTCGGTTTCGGCAGGGGCGGGTTGGGGGGCGGGGGTTGGCTGCAGAAGGGCAGCTAATTTCTGGCCATATTTGGCGCGGACTTCGGGTTCCTTTAACAGGACCTCGTTCACCAGGGCGAGAAGCGCCTGGTAATGAGGGGCGGGGCTAGGACATGCGTCCATGGTAAGATAAGGGGGGTACCTAGTCCTCCGGGTTGTAGGCCCGGAGGGTGTGTGACCCTCCCTGTCCTAGTGACAGGGAGGTGTGTACCTCACTAACCTGACTCGTCCGGCGCCGAGCAGCTTCGGTGCACAACACGACACTACACTACACTGCACGACACCACACCACACACACACAGGGGGACCGGGCAGGAGTACCGACGCCTAGGGCGCGTTGAATCGGGGATTGATTAATCGCCCGGTAGTACGTTTGACCGTTATTCTGCCAAAGGAATATGAAGGACGTTTGACCGTTATTCTGCCAGAGGGATATGTAGAACGTTTGACCACTCTGCAGGAATAAGTTAGGGCGTTGCTGCAGCTTTCGATACAGCTCGGCAGGTGCAGCAACGAGACACTTCACAGTGCACTGACACTGACACTCCCGAGACTCTCAATGCACGCGGGCAGAGCAATCTGCGATAGCGCAGCGGGTCGAAAAGCGCGGCGAGCTAGACAGGAACGCACGTGGGCGGCACGAGCGATCTGCGATAGCACGGCGAGGCGAAAACGAAAAGCGCGGCGAGCTAGAGCGGCGGAGCGGAGGTAGACACGTCCGCACAGGGCGAGCGCGCGACGCGGAATCCCGGAGATCCTTTATTTTCTATTATATCTGTTTTAAAATCCATTAGAAGCTCAACAGTTTAAACTTAAATCACCGGTGTCTGTACTGAAGCGATTTCCATTGCTTTATAAATTTGTAATAACAGCACAAAAATTGGACTATAACTGGCGAGCTCACGCTATGCTGGATTTTCATCAACACGGGCTTGAAGTTCATGGAGATAACATTGATGCTGAATGTTACTGGGGTAAAGTGTTTTGCATAAAAAAACGCTGCGGGAAAATGCCTGTTCTCAAACATAAAAATTGTTATATTATTATTGGTGATATTGCCTTTTTCAAATGCATCAGTCGAGCGCAAATTTAGTGTCCTTAAAAATTAAAAACTGAAAACCGCAATAGATTGAATACAGATACTGTATTAACAATAATGGCTACAAGGGAAGGGATTAAAAAACTGGGCGGCAGTGTCAAGTTTAACCCTTCGGACAAAATGCTTTCGATTGGAAAAAAATATAAAAGATAAACAATAAATCACTGTAATCTTTTTAGCAATAAAGTTCCCCCTTCGGAACCCTTCGGACAAAATGCTTTCGATTGGAAAAAATATAAAAGATAAACAATAAATCACTGTAATCTTTTTAGCAATAAAGTTTATTATTATTATTATTATTATTTTTAAATATTATTAAAATAATTTATAAAAGTTGCATTTTAAAAAAAACTTTTGAGGGGAATTTGTGGGGAATCAGCGGATTTTTATCCCCAAATTTGGGGAATTCGATCAGGATTTTTGGGGATTTGGATGAATTAGCTTTGGCAACCCTGCCCCCGGCTGTAAGTCATATAACAACAACTTTGATGTGGGCGGGGCAGTAAAAATATAAAATTTAAAATGATGGACCTTTGGCAATTAAATTATATTTAAGAGAAGTATTGCTTGTTACAGTTTATGATTATTCAATTAATTAGAATATTTACGGATTTTCGAATTGTAGTGTATTAAAAGTAAAAAAACACGTCAGCAAATTATATCATTAATGTAAATACAACGCTACAGCAATGAGAACCGACATGGAGAAAGAAGTTGGAACTTGGCTTCTCAAAAGATATGGGCAGTTTTTTAAAGCACAATATCAAGATCTTGCATCTACACTGAAAGGTGAATTCTGGGAAGAAAACAGGACTTATTTGCCAGTACAAGTTGTTATGACATCAGAAGAACTTGTTCCAATAACAGAATTGGTATCATCTGATAACACTTTGATGACCAAAGTGTTGAGTGTGCTTTCTTCATTATGTGTTGAAGTTGTCGCTCTCAAAAAAGAAGCATTTGAAAGGTATGATAATGGTAGTTATATAAAAGGACCTATTCTAAAAACAAAACAGTATGTTAATGTAGGCTTTTATATATTAATACAGGCATTTTAGTTTCTTATCATTGTATAATGAATATAATAACAATGATATCAGTACACAAATGGAGTCGATTTGTTCACTGAATGCATTCACCAGCCGTTGTGATGATGTATTGCGGAACCTCTGCAGCCAAGTATTTGCTATCTTCACCAATGGTGCCATTAACATCAGTAAGTTTATTAATACATTTAGTAAACTTTATTAATTCAATTCAAATCAAAAGCTAAATAAATAGAAATGAAAAAAATAATTTGTAACAACATTTGATGTTTCAGATGGAATACAACTACATTACATTATAAACCACATGGGAGAAATCTTTACTGTTCTTGTTTTGCTAGAATTATTAATATCCAACACATCTTTGATCACTAATTGGAATAAATATTGTAAAACTATGAAATCATTCAGCCACTTACCAGAAAATCTTGATTTAACAGAGGACAGATTTAAGGCCATGATGGGGGCTATAAATACTGTCACCAGTAAGATTATGAATGATGACATTGTACAAAAGAGTCTTCAAAACCTAACAGTGCTAAGAAGCAGTTTAGCTGATAAGAATTGTGCATTGGTAGCAACAGAATTCAGTCAATATCTGAAGCAGGCAATAGCAAATCTAGAAAAACTTATACAAGAGCAGTCCAATGTCAGCAATATGTATAAATGTATCAAAGTGAACTGTCTTTATGTACTTTCTGCACATTTGTTTGGAAACAGTGACCGGAAGATTTTCAAAGCTTTACTTGAATTGAATACAAAGGTAAACAATTAAATTCTGATAAATGTCTTAACTCACAGCATAAAACTTTTACATCATTATTTTGCCATGTAATGTAGAATTTGCAAAATCATTTGAGATTTTTTTTTATTATTCATGCTCATATTATTTCCAAAACTTACTGTCCTAAAATTTATTAATAGTTCTAGGATTATGTGGGGATTGTAGTGTAAGTGATAATACATATTTTGATTAGTTTTAGTTTATAATACATACTTTGTAAATTGTTTTAGGCACACAGTATAAACATTATTGGGACAACAATCTGGTTTCCTGAACAATTTCTACAAAGACATGTTGCATCACAATGTGTGAAACATGACAAAATATCACAAACAATGGTAAAGGCAAGACAAGCCTACATCAGTACAAAGAAAGCTAGCTTAGCTAAGGACATTGTACATCTTCACATGATATGCACGCAGTGGGTGCTTAGTATTGAAGAAATATTTTCTTCTAATCATCACAAACTGAGTGCTGCTGAAATGAGCTTCCATGCTAAAACTCTTTTGGACGGTCTTGACATTGCATCCAAAACAAACCACTCGGTGCTAACTTTGATTAACTTACATCTCACCCTGGGTATACCACTACCTAAGAGTATTTTGATATCATTGTTTGAGATTATGTACATGTTGAAAACCTTAAAGAATGCAGTGACCCGCAATCGTAATCAAATAATTATTTCAATTAACATGATTCTGCAGCATCTAATGTTTCAGTCAACATCCTCTATACTTGAGGTAAAAAAGTCTTTAATGACGGATAAAAATTACGCTAATAAGCGACTTGATGAACTGACATGTCTAGTAATCGCAGAAAGAGCGTTGAAAGGAGCTACAACCATCGAAAGAAACATAGCGGCTAATATTGCATTGAGCTTTGTACCAGACACAACTTATTTAGAAGATAGCTACATTAGACTTGGGAAACTACTTGAGAAAATCCAAACTTTATCAAATTTTATACACTCCATGGATCATTTATGTAATTGCTCATGGTTATTGTGGCACCAAAATATTATCCCCATTTATTTTGAACAAAATTTCAACATGCACCTAAATACTTTGAAACTGAAATATTTTCTTATGGTCTTGGAAGACTGCATAGTATTATTGCATAAAACTGATCAACATTTTGGAATGACCAAGTACCAAGAGTTTCTAAACAGTATGAAATCTATGATAGAGAATAAAGTAATACTAAGTGCAAGTCAAAATATAGAGACAAATTTAAGACTTCATATTCATTCTCACTTACAGTTGGATGTTGTAAATCCTTTTACATTTGATATGATCAAGAAATTGTTACTTATTGTCGATAACTTTAGAATACAATTTCTTTACATGTCCATTGTACCTTCAGTAGAACACTATTTGTCTACAATGTACTACAATCTGACAACGGTTGTGTTATCAGACTGGAAAACGTACGGTGAAATGCGACAAATGGCGAAATTCAAATTTAATTTGCAGACGGTACAAGATAATCTACCCACGCAAACCTTGGAGCAGGGTTTGGATGTATTAGAAATTATGCGCAACATTCACATATTTGTTTCTAAGTACTTGTACAACTTGAATAACCAAATATTTATTGAAAAAAGCAGTAATAACAAACATTTGAATTCTATAAACATCAGGCACGTTGCTAACTCTATTAGAACTCATGGTACTGGCATTATGAATACAACTGTGAATTTTACTTATCAATTCTTGAAAAAAAAGTTTTTCATATTTTCCCAATTTATGTATGATGAACACATCAAGTCAAGATTGATTAAAGATCTTAGAAACTTCAAAGAAACTGCTGATTCAAATGGTAATGTATATTCATACAAAAATGCCGAGAAATTTAACAAGGGCATAAGAGTGCTTGGATTAAATGAAGAAGGTCTGAGCTATTTAGATTTGTTCCGCGACCTTATAAGTCAAATTGGAAATGCCATGGGATACGTGAGAATGATTCGTTCAGGAGGCCGACATTGCTGTTCTGATGCTACGATGTTTTTGCCAAATCTTGATAAAGTCGAATCTTTTAAACAGTTTAGTGAGGAAAGTGGCCTTGGAACAAGAACGATTGAATCTTCAGAAAACTTGGATCATAATGTCAATGACTTGATATCGAATTTTATCCAAGGGACAGAATATTTTAAATTACTCGTTGATGTGTTCGCACCTGTATTTCGGAATCCTAAAAATGTTCATCTTAAAAATTTCTACATCATAATTCCACCGCTGACATTAAATTTTGTTGAACACATGATATTATCGAAAGACAAAATGTCAAAGAAAAATAAAGTAGGAGCAGCTTTTACTGATGATGGCTTTGCAATGGGGGTTGCTTATATTATGAAATTACTGGACCAGGTTAGTAACGCAAAATATATCTACGACTTTCGTTACTCTCACCCCGCATACATTTATACATTTTATAATCCGTACATTTATCTGATTCACAAATATTTCTGCATGAGTCGACGACAAAGTATGTCCTAGATATATATATATTTTTAAATCATTTTAAACTAGTGCTTGACTGCAATCCCGCCTGATGGTAAGCAGTAATGCAGTCGTTGATGGTAAAGTGCGCTAGTTAATTAAGTCTATTCACTTAAAAAAACTTAGTGAATAGCAGACGGCAATAATAGACGGCAGTTGAGCGAGGTGATGCAATGTTAAACCTAACAGCACGACCAACGATGCTGCGCCAGAGGGAGACTGATCTGGAGACCCTCCACGACCAAACTCCCGACACAATAACATTTGGTGCATCGTACCCAGCACACATCGCATCACAATTGCTCAGACCCGTCCTCCGTACGGCTTCACCAGCACGCCGAATCGCTTGGCGGCAAGACTTTGTCTGATGGGTGGTAATTTCTGCCGGCGGCCGATATTATGGCCTACTACCCAGAATATTTATTTTATTGAGGGGTCCATAATTCTGAGATGGGGTCTCGCCACTTCCTACGTTTTCCCTGTTTTGCATAATTCCACAAGTAGCTCATTAAATTGTATTAATGAACAGGAACAAAAGAATGCATAACAATTCGAAGGCGGGTTGTTTACATCGCTCCTCTACTACTCAAGAGTAGAGATGCTACACAGAAATATCGCGGGGCGTAATGATAAAATATCTTAATCTATATTTATACTAATATATAAAGCTGAAGAGTTTGTTTGTTCCCGCTAATCTCGGGAACTACTGGTCCAATTTGAAAAATTCTTTTTGCGTTGGATAGCTCATTAATCCAGGAAGGCTTTAGGCTATATAACATCACGCTGCGACCAATAAGAGCGGAGCATAACTAACTCTACGGGAACGAAGTCGCTGGCGGCTGCTAGTGTATTCTAATGATTCCGGTCTAATCTCTATTTACAGGACACGAACTTTGAAGGTCTTCATTGGTTTGATTCCGTTTGGAAGCACATAAGCGATGAAAGAAAACTACTACAAGAGCAACAAAATAAGGGATCTGTACAGCTGCAGCAGGCGTTAGCGCTTACGGAGAAGAAAATCAAAACTCTAGAAGAAGAGTACAAGTTATTGTATTACAGTCTTACGAGTGCGAGAATATTTTTCCGATAGAAACTCACTTTTTTAGTGGATACAAATGTTATTGTAACTATGCCTTTTAACTGTAATATACAATAGAGTATTACCTATATACAACGTGTAACAAAAAGGGTATATACATACCAAGGGCATGGCATCTTTAGATGATATCAAACGATATCGGAAGGGTTTCAACTCAAAATAAAATACTCAAAAAATTGGCACCAAATTTTCGGTTTCGTGTGTTTCTTAAAATCAAATCATAACAAATGTGACAGCACACTACATACGTTAATAACTACTCGTTACCCGTCACGTTTCTTGCCAAAATCCGATAAATGTCTTCAATATCTCTGTGCGACTAGTATGATAGTATCGCAGGCGGTGTTTTTCCTCATAACTTCCTAACATAAAGAGATAGAATTAAAAAACCCTTCCAATATCGTTTGATATCATGTAAAGATGCCATGCCTTTGTTATGTATATACCCTTTATGTTATACGTTGTATCCTCTTACTATATTTCACGTATGTAGGTATATAATTTGTAATACTATAGCAAAAAATATATTAAACTCATTCTGAGTCAATATTTAAAATAAAACGTTAAAATACTCTAATGATTTATTTCAATAAATCTGCTACATCAGCGTTCACTGGCAGAATCTTAGTCTAGAACTCTGGACTGTGTTCTCCATTTGCCTAGGCTCCGCAATTCATAGGCCATAGTTCCCGCAGGGGTGGTTGCTAGGAACTGTCAAAATAAAACTAACTACAATTATTACAGGTGCTAAAATTGTCAAGCTCCTTCCGCTCGCTTTTGTATCCTAGTGTAGCAGCCACACACATGCTACACAATTCCGACAACCTTCCGCGAAGGGATTCCTATAAATCACACTAGGATCGCGGAAGTCATGGCGGGCGTCCCGACCGCCCAGCGCGAGGGTGCCTATAAATCTCACCCCGGAAGCACATCTGGCCCATGTGCGTGGGAGCGTGGGAACCATACCGAACCGCCTTGCACGTGAACTATAAATTGGCGCGCTCTCTACACCGACCAATCACACGCTGCGGCCTCTCTCGATCAACGAATCAGCATCGAGGACGCACGCGCCACCCCGAGGATATCTACGGCACAGCAAGCTGATTTCCTATTGGTCACCCCACCATTGTTTAGAGATAGCTAGTTTATTTAAGTTAATGCATAGCCTCATCCCCGACGAACAATTCGGGTTCCGTTCTCGGCACTCCAGTGTCCAACAAGTCCTCCGCATCACCGAGCATATTCACGCAGGATTCCTACGTGGTATGAAGACAGGTGTTATCTACTTCGATATAGCGAAAGCCTTTGACAAAGTCTGGCACAACGGCTTAATATACAAGCTGTACCAACTCGGCGTGCCTGACCGTCTCGTGCTCATCCTGCGAGACTTCCTGTCAAACCGCACTTTCCGCTACAAGACCGAAGGAGCTCTCTCCCCCTCCCACCTCATCCGGGCCGGAGTCCCCCAGGGCTCCGTATTGGCCCCTCTGATCTTCACGCTATTCACCAGCGACATCCCCAAAAGTAAAAAGGCCCACCTCACTCTCTTCGCAGACGACACAGCCATTTATTGCTCAGGAACCAGCCCCAATCAAATAAGACTAAATCTCCAAACCGCTGTCAACGCTCTTGCTGACTGGTTTAAAAAATGGAGAATAGAAGTTAATCCCGAAAAGAGCCAAGCGGTACTCTACTCGAGACCGCTACGCAAACCCACCCTTCCCCGACCAATCATCATATCTGACAAGCCGATCCCTTGGGAAAAGCGAGCCAAGTACCTAGGTGTTATCCTAGACGAACACCTCACCTTCGGAGAGCATATAAGGACAGTACGCTCGCGCGCCGCCTACGCACTCTATCGTCTCCACTCTCTCCTCAACCCGCACAGCAAGCTGTCCCTCAAGTGCAAAATGCGCCTGTACACAGCCTGCATACGCCCCATCATGACATACGCCTGTGTAGTCTTCGCACACACCAAGCCCAGTCATATCCATAGGATGCAGACACTCCAAAACCGCTTTCTTCGTAGAGCAACAAACGCCCCTTGGTTCGTCCGAAATGAGATCCTCCATCTAGATCTCAAAATCCCCACTATCCAGCAATTCATGAAACGCCTCTCCAAGCGTTTCTTTGACACAGCCGCTGAACATCACAACCCTCTGGTTGTCGCGGCAGTAAAATACACCCCCTCCAAAATTAGCAAGCTTCGCCGACCGAGGCACGTTCTCACCGACCCTGATGACCCCATTACCCTCCTCCAAGAGGCCAATAGGGCCACTAGTACAAAATACAAAAGACCGACCTACCGACCTCGCCGCCGAGGTCCAGCGCGACGCGTTCAACGTAGTAACCTAAAAAATTATTAGAAACTAGCTGTGCCCCGCGGTTTCACCCGCGTAAGTTTCGAACCGAAAGAGCTCAGTTGATATAAAATAACCGCCTGTTAAAATAATGGGAACAATATATGCATCCGCGTTTTCTCCCGTTTTTGCAACAGTTTTTGTTACTGCTCTGCTCCTGTTGGTCATAGCGGGATGTTATTAGCCTATGTCCTTTCTCAGGCTCTAGACTATCTGTGTACAAAATTTCATTACAATCGGTTCAGTAGTTTTGGCATGGAAGCCGGACAGACAGACAGATACTTTCGCAATTATAATATTAGTATGGATGTTACCGGCCAAACCCGATTTTAGGACAAACTAGTTTTACTAGGCTAAAGTAGTTCTTCCTATACGCGATAGGATAAACCAGCTTAGGCTTAGGCTTGGGTAGAGCACCGCTGTGTCCTCGTGGCGGCGATCTCTCGCGTCCGACCCTGGTCCAGGCCATGGACCGCAGCGAGAGTGCATGGCAGGCCGTCGCCTCCTTCTGCGAAGCAGTGATGCTGGCAAAGGAGGAGGCGGAGTGCGCCGAGTCGGGAGACAACATCGAACTCCTGGCCACCGTAGTAACGGGCTTGCGGAAAATGAGCAGTGGGGTTGCGGGTTGGTAAAAAAGAAAGCGTGGCGCATAGGCAAGTGAAGAAACACTGGTGGGTTTTAGTCAGTAAAAGTCTGAAACGCCTGATGTAGCTGCCTTATTTTCAAACATATTTATAAATATGAAGTGCACAGATCCCTGAATATTCACTTCGTAAATGCACTATACCTACAACTGACAAATGTCGCAATCAACAGTTTTGAATTCACTAATGACCATATTTACCCTATGTATCTACAGTGCCGGTGCTTAGCGTTACCATTAATTTCATCTTGTACTGCCAATCACACGCGTTGCGTGTTCACGGCGATTTGTAGGCAGCATCGCTAAAGCCCGCTCTACACTTAGGCCGCTGCCTCGAATCTTGCAGGCAGCTGGGCGGCGGCGGCGGCGAGTGAGCGGCAGGATCTTATGCGTAAAATCAAACGAACCGGTACTCGAAAACAGCGGCGCGGCAGCGGGGCGGTGGCGGGCAGCGAGCGGTGTACTTCTAGCGCTCGAATCTTGCGGACAGCGGGCGGGAAGTGAGCGGTGATGGAGCGTTAGGAATAAATTTGAATCAAAACGATATTGCCGCCATTGTACAGACCTTTCTTTCGCGAATAAAAACAAATATCTCGTCAACACAATCGTGAACACAACACTACGCGGCTATAGTTACGCGCGATCTGCCCGCCGCGCTAATTTCGAGAACAGGTCTTCGATGCCCGCTCGGCTCCCGCTGCCGCGGCCGCCCCGCTGCCCGCAAGATTCGAGGCAGCGGCCTTAGGCCGTTTTCACATGCACACGGCCACGGCCAATTGTACTCTGTGGCCACGGCACGGTCGCTGTGCCGTGTAACCGCCCTACCTAGCTCTTTCACATGTACACGGTTTAGGCACGGTTGTCGACGATGGCGGCGACGAACGGTCGCAGTATGATCAGATCAGAGTATTAAGAGAAACTTACTTTTTCATTATCATCTAAATCTCAATCTTCGAAACTACTATTTAACAGTGGCGAAGAGTCCATACAAGCCGATTCCCACCGGGTTACCTTTCAAAAATCAGTTCCATATTCATACAAAAGTATTTACATTCTATTTCATTAACAAAGTATTATTAATTAAATGCCTGCGCGATTTACAATAGCAATAGTAATTCTTAGCAATACCCTAAGTATCACATTTCATTTTATAGTCGTAAAGGTAACTCGACGAATTACAGCTTATCTCGGCCAACGTTTTACTATGAGGCGAAAAGAGACAGAGCGTGTCACCATCTCTTTCTAATGCTCGCTAACTGTACGTAAAATTTAAAGAAAGATAGGCTATTCGCGACCGGGTTGCAGTTCTCTCCTCTCCTCTATTAGAAAGAGACAAAGAAATTATTGTTATTGAAGCACGGCACGGGAGAAAGAAAACACGACAAAATTAAAAAGAATTAGCGTTATAATGAAATCCTTCGCAAGTCATATTCTTTTTATTTTGGCATATTTTCGTGTTCCATTTCGTAAGGTTGAAAATAAATTATTGTTAGTATGTGACATGTTGCTATACCACTGGTGCGTGATAATTTCGTTTGTTTTATTTTAATATTTGTGTTATTTAAACTGTGACTGATTCTGTAAGGTAATTTAATCGCAGATTTGGTTAAATACTGTGGATTTTGTTTGTTATTATGGCTTATATTATTCTACCGGCAATATTATTCAAGATATCCTGCAGTAGGTAAGTGTTTAAGTGTTTATTTTTTTGGACCGGCTTCCCTTTGTCAAAATTTCACCCTTCGCCACTGCTATTTAATCATATAGGTATATACTTCTTTCAATGCTTCTTTTGACTCATTCCTGTTTTTATAAGATGCAATGGTTTTATCCCATGTACCTAGTAGGACGCGCTTCAATTTTACGAAATCAACAAATCAACATCGATTTAGTCAGACATTCTGCAAGAATTGTTCGTTCACCTATGATTTTAGCGGTTAAATGGCATTTGCACTCGCCACTCACTTATGTAATCCCCCTTATTCATAAACGCTGCTTAAAGTTAACCAGTGATTAGCGATTCTTTAACCATACATTTTTTACCTTTTAACGTCACTTAACTTTAATCATCGTTTATGAATAAACCCATTAAACCCTCTGCTGTTCATTCATAAAGGATGATTTAAGGTAAGTGACGTTTTAAGGTGAAAAATGTAGGGAGAATTGCTAATCACTGGTTAACTTTAGGCTTTTATAAATATACAAAATCAGTCAATCATAAATACAAAATAAATATAGGTACATTAATTTAAAATCAGCCTTATGTGCAGTGTATAAAGGTCTTATCACTAAGCAGTACAAAAAGCCATTATTTTTTACGACCGAGTCTGACATCAAACCAAATTCAACCTTACACGCATGCATTAAAGTCAGAATTATAAAGAAGGTAAGAAATGAAAGAAAGTGCTGCGTTGTGCGTTTGTTCACTTCAACCATTTTTTTACGCTAATTGTGAATCTAGTGTAAGACGTACCTACTTATTACAGAACGTCACTCAGGTCCGTATTCCAGAAGGAAACTCAAGCATTGATCTCTGTTTAAGCATTAAGGTGACTGGGGGTAAGATAGAAAAAGGGGTAAGATAAAAAAAATGTAATAACGCCCAATACCAGGGAATTGTTTTAATGCTGGTAATATCATTGTGGACACCATTTTATCTTGCCCCACCTCGCAGCCTCCGTCATTCGCTGAGTGAAAGTGCTGGTGTATTATTTGACATTTTTCCGCACAGTAAATTTTCCGCGAAAAATTGAGATTTTCGATCTTACCCCGCTCGCTGTATCTCCTTACTCAGGCAAGGAACAAACATGTTGTTTTGATATTCGTAATTAGATTTAACCTGTTATATGCTCTATAATGTGGTGATTACTATATTTCACGTATTTTAAGATTTATGGTGCCTTTCAAACTTTCCCCTGCATAATTTAGAGGGTTAAGATGATAATATAAAAGTTTCCATCTTACCCCGTTTACGAAACTCCTACAAAAAGTCAGGGGCCCTCAATCTGAAATAATTGGCAGTGATTATAATAATACTGTTTACTAATGTTTATAAAGGCAAGAGTGCATAGTTTTGTGTTTTTTTTTTTTGTTAATTATTAGGAGACGCATAAATACGAATAGGTGATTTTTTTATATTTTAGTTACTTACTTCTGCTTTACGGGATTACCAACTGATCTGATAAAGCCATATTTCATATTTTTGATAAAAAGTTATTTTTAGTTTTATAAGTAGTACTTATAACGGATTGATTTTATTTAACTGTGGTGTTTAAGTATAACCTCCTTTGAAATAATATTTTTAATAATGTTTAATTGTTATCTGCTGTCGTGCTTTATTTAATAAAAATAATTATAATGTAGGCTACTTGGTATTAAATGAAAACGTGTGTTTTATTTATTGTATTTATTTATTTGTATGTTTATTTATCGACCTGAGTTAGACTTGACAGTCATCTATGAGCATGATTATTTAATTTATTTAATATCTATAATATGTTGAGCACCCCTGACTGCCAGCTGTTTCAACGGGGTAAGAACGATATATTTTATTTGAAAAATGTATTTTTCTTGCTTTTAGAATGCGAATTTTTAATGTAACTCATTTTCAGGTTATTTAGGTTATTGAAGCAGAAGGTTTATTGATCACCACACAAGCATAATGACCATGAATACAATTTTAGTGATTATATCAATCTTACCCCTTCAGCATTTCATCTTTCCCCAGCATATTTTTTTTCTTAAGACCAACTTTACTAACGTTTTTTATATAAAATATTGTTTCAAAAAGATTACTGTCAACATTATAGAAACAAGTTGACTATACATTTTTACCCAAAACATCGTTTTCTGCAATTGCCTTAAATTCTTTTGTTTTAAAACAGTTTAACCAACAACACTGTTTATCTCATCAAAAATGCATTCCGTCTTACCCCCACTCACCCTACTTAAAACTAGTTTCAACCAATCAAATGGCTTGAAACGAGACTTAAGTAAAGCTTGAGTTTTGAGTGACGTTCTGTAATACGTACCTACCTCAAAACTCAAGCTTTTCTTAAGTCTCGTTTCAAGCCATTTGATTGGTTGAAACTAGTTTTAAGTAATGTTTAAACAGAGATCAATGCTTGAGTTTCCTTCTGGAATACGGACCTAAGTGATTGATGGTATTATTGTAAGAAACTTAGGTCCGTATTATAGAACGTCACTCAAAACTCAAGCTCTACTTAAGTCTCGTTTCAAGCAATTTGATTGGTTGAAGCTAGTTTTAAGTAATGTTTAAGCAGAGATCAATGCTTGAGTTTCTTTCCGGAATACGCACCTTAGGTCCGTATTACCGAACGTCACTCAAAAATGCTGAAGCAGAGATCAATGCTCGAATTTCCTTCTGGAATACGGACCTTAGTAAATTGAATTAAGCATTCCTGAGTAGTAGATACAGTTGTATGTACTTTTATTCCCTACTAATTTATACATGCGAAAGTAACTCTGTCTGTCTGTTACGCTTTCCCGCTTAAACCTCTCAACCGATTTTCATTAAATTTGGCACAGACAATCTTTAGACCCTGAGAAAGGACATAGGCTATTCATAGGCATTTTATTGATATTCCCGAGGAAAATCTAAAAGGCGCGATATAACCGAATTCCACGCGGGTGAAGCCGCGGGCGGAAAGCTAGTAATAAATAATCTATATCTATACTAATATATAAAGCTGAAGAGTTTGATTGTTTGTATGTTTGTTTGTTTGTGCGCGCTAATCTCAGAAACTACTAGTCCGATTTGAAAAAATCTTTTTGCATTGGATAGCGCATTAATCCGGGAAGGCTTTAGGCTAAGCGGGGCATATAAAAAAAACGCGGGTGAAACCGTGTGGCGCAGCTAGTTATCTATATTTTCGGTGTAAGCATCATCGATTCACGACGTGGTTGGTGCAGTGGCTATGTGATGGGCTGCTGCTCTACGTCTCGCGGGTTCGATTCCTGCACGGAAAAATATTTGTATAGCCTACAGGTAGTTGCAGTGTAGGGCAACATCTTTTTTTTTAAATGGAATGTTTTATGAAACTTCGTTTGCAAAGACAATCACTGTCAATTTTACCATTAAAGACATGATTACTTGTCATTAAACCTTTATTTTCCATACACATAAGCCGTGTATCTCACTATTTATGATCTTTAAATTAATAAAACATATTTTACTTTAGAACAATATTTTATTTAAATAGATTCATTTGTACTAGCAATAATTTGGTGCATTTGTAAAAGTGCTCCATATTCAAGATGATTTTCCAGATATTTGGCATATTTCATAATTGAACTTCCTGCACCCTCACCTTGTAGATAAGAAACAATTCTTTTCATAGCCTGATAGGCCTCCATTCCTGAAGTGGACTGACAGGCTTTTAGACTTAGCACTTCAGTAGCTTGCATACTTTCATCCAGTTGCCCACAATAAATACATGGCAGTTTGTTGTCACAAAAAATATATTTATCTAATGAACTGGGGCACTGTTCTGTATTTAGTGGAACATTGTACGTCTTGCACCACCGAGATAAACTATGATCACTGTCACTGTCTTCTTTCACATTAAAGAATAGACTGCCATCCCCAGGCGGAAAGCACAGGCTCCGGACATACTTCTGTGGTACATTATACCATGCACTGCCGATCATGTGAATGTAATCCACAAATGATGAGCTGTCTTTACCATAGGTTAAAGATCTACTTATTTGTAATCTTCGGTAGTGATACTTAAAACATTCAACTACCTTTTCAACAATATTTGTCCCATAGATTAAGTCAGAAGTACTGACTATTCTTATATGTTCAAAGTGTAGATTTCGTGTGAAGCTTTCTGGAATATCTAAGACCAAGGTTATGTGGGTACCTTTAGATACTAACTCCATTTCCCATTTTGTTAAGTAATTCAGAATCACAGAATAATTTATTTGTGAATTAATACAATAGTAGTAGTTAACTGGTAAGCTTCTAACATGTGATTCAGTTTCCAGTAATTCTTTACCCACAACTGCGACTTCTCTTTTGCCAGTTCCTAAAGTATTTACAATAAACAATAATGAAACATAACAGTCTGCATTTTGTCCACTTAAATAGCTGTTGTAGTCAAGATTGTGTGACAATGCACAAACACCACCCAGAAAGACATTTTTGGACTCTGAAATATTGAGAAACCTTTTCCAATCCTCTTTCACTTTTTCACTACAAACATTATCAGATGTGTATTTAGATATATTATGTCTTGTGCAAAAACTTATCAGCCAATCATCAATGCAGGTAAATTCTTTACTCAATCCCTTGAGTATGTCCTGTGCTTTATTCCGTAGATTATCTTCTGTGATAACATTTTCACTTTCACATTGTTGTTCAAACCAATCCAAAAGGTTTTGTTCTAGATTAAGACTACATATTTCCTTTAAAAGTTTATATTTCTGAGTATATTTCTTTATGATAGAATCTTTCTCTTTATAAATTGATGAAATAGTCTGAGGATGAACACCATATTCTCTAGCTATATCGGATTTACATTGACCATTATCTAGAGCTTGAATTACCTGTAATTTTGAAGTAGCGTCAATTTTGGTGTTCGATTTCTTGGGGAAGTTAGTTATAAATTCCGTCTGGTTTTCATCCTCGTTTTTGTGCACAGATCTCCTAATTGACATAATTTATATATAGCGTATGTTTCACTATCTACCTATTCAAAAGATTATGATTTAATTGAATTTAATAATTTCACAATGTAAATTTAAAAATAATAAATACGCCACACGTAAATTCAATAATTTCAATTTTCAAGTAAATATGTCAGTCAGATCAACAATCTGTCAAATCAACTGTCAAAGTGTATTTTTTTGTTTTGTTTTTTTTTTTTTTTTCCTTTTACCCATTAGGGAAGGCTATAGTCGTTCGACCATATCGCCTAGTCTTTCGTTCCTCGTTTTCTTTCGTAATAATTTTTCAATAAAAAGTCTTTCGTATTTGGGTATCTTGTCGTTAATTTCGCTGTATTCTCTTCTTTCGTAATAATTCCAATTTGCTTTCGCATTTTCCATTAGCCATTTTTCATCAGTATTTGTCAAATCCAAGGTAAACAAAAACAAACGTCATTGTCAAGTCAAATTATAGATATCTCCTCAGTCCTCATTTAGAAACAAATTATAAATATAAAATTACAAAATATTGTGTTCACAAAGTACACTTTTAAGTTTTATAAACTAGTTTCAAATATACTACAATATACAATTACCTGACGTAAAAAAACAAAAATAATTACAACCTATACATCCTTTACAGTCTCAGTTATAAATCTGTACAAATATATATAAGTTTCGGCATTCATAAGCAGCTCCTGAATACATTGCGGGACCTTATCAGGTTTTTTATAAATATTTAGTAATTCGTCCGACAACACAAGGCGCTGAATGTTGAAAGACGAACACTCAAAGAAGATATGATGCAAAGACTGAACTCTCTGTAATTCACAGTACTCACAAAAAGGGGAAGTAACAATTCTAAGACGATGAAGATGAAAATTTAAACGACAGTGGCCAAAACGCATACGACAGATAATTGAATAAAATTTCCTATTTACAAATTTTTTATACCTGCAAAACCAAGGTAAGGAGTTTACCTGTACATCCATAGTAGCAAACCAATTACCTTTATTTTGTACCTGTGTAAACTGATATGAGTGTCTCCCCCATGCATGACACATGCGCTGTTTTAAAAGACTAACTGCATCTGTATGTGGTATAGAAACACTCATATCAGAATGTGGAATCAACTCCTCTAAATCAACTATTTTTTTAGCCAGATAATCAGCCTTTTCATTGCCTGGGACACCAATGTGTGAGGGTACCCATACAAAGCTAACTTTAATATGCGACTGGGACAGTTCAGTCCACAACTCTTTAATTAAATAGATTATGTAGTTAGTGTTAGCATGTAATTTATTATTTTCCAGATTTTTCAGAACACTCATGCTATCACTTACTACAATCCACTTGTTGTGTCCTGAATTTAAATTTTTAATGTGTGTTAAAGCACTCAAAATAGCAACAGCTTCAGCTGTAAATATACTGGTATCTTTATAAATTTTATGACCAACACCTATATTTGATGTTGGCTCATAAATAGCAAAAGAGACTGCTTTATTACTTTTAGAACCATCACAGTACACAAATTTATGATCTGACCACTCTGACAACAATGCATTAACTGTCTCTTTAGTAGAAAGTTCCTTTTTATTTTTAATTATTATTTTTATTTCAGGAAATTTACCTATGAAGGTTCCTTGATAACAAGGCAAAATATTTTTTGATTGGTAGATATTTGCATCTTTAATAAACTTTATAAAGTTATGAAGCTCCTCTAACATATAAAATGGTTTTATACCCAAACTGAAATTAGAATGCAACAAATTGACTAAGAGATTATTATTAGTTACACTAAAAAGTTTTAATATGAATCTTTCTTTCAGGTATTGAAAACGAATCCTTAATGGTGGGACATTACATTCAACCTGCATTGCATTTATAGGAGTGCTTCTGAATGCTCCAGTAATAAGACGCAAACATTTGTTTTGCAGAACTTCTAAACTATTTACAATTTTGGTATCTGCAGCAAAACAATAAAAACCATATTCAAAGTGACTACGTACTAAAGATTTATATAACAATAGTAAAATTTTTGGATCTGCACCCCAATATGAACCAGCCAAAGATTTCAATATATTATATGCTTTATTTGCTTTACTAACTATATGTTTTATATAATTAGTCCAGGATAAATTGTGTGATAAAAGAACCCCTAAAAATTTGACTTCTTGTGAAATGGACAATACACAATTGTTATATACAACTGAGGGCATATTATGACTCTGTTTACCAAACACAACAACTTTAGACTTAGATGAATTGACATCAAGATCAAGATAGGAGAAATATTTGTATAAATTTGACAGGGCATCATTGACTTTTTGGACAACCTGTGATAAGTTAGTTCCAGTAGTATAAACAACTAAATCATCAGCAAATTGTAAATTTTTAATCTGAGAACCTAATATTAAATTTAATCTACGTATATACAATATAAATAACAAAGGTGACAATATGCCCCCTTGACAAACACCTTTTGATGAGAGTCTAGGACCATAAAGATGACTATTAAATTTAACAAATACTTTTCTATTACTCAAGAAATTACGAACCCAAAATATAAGTTTTTCACTAATCCCTATTTGTAGTTCATGGCATAAGATATCTATATTAACTCCATTAAATGCCCCAGAAATATCAAAAAACACTCCAATAAAATTGCTATTGGCTAATAAAGCATTACGTATATCAAGCTGCAGTTGACAGACACTTTCTCTAGCGGACCTATTTCTACGAAATCCAAATTGATTAGAAGGTAAAATAAAATTTTTTTCAACATAATACTCTAATCGTTGCTTTAATAGTTGCTCAAATATTTTACCAACACAAGAAGTAAGTGCTATAGGACGATAAGAATCAGGATTTGCTTCAGGTTTTTCCGGTTTTAAAATTGGTACTAGGCAATCTACTTTCCAGTCTTCAGGAATAATATTATTTTCCCATAGTTGATTAAGAATATTTGCAAATGATTTTAAACCAGAAATGCTCAGTTTCTTAAATAATATGTATGGCATTCCATCAAGACCATAAGCAGTGTCTCTTCGGGAAGAGATTGCAGATATTAACTCACTAATTGTAAAAGTTTTTAATAGAAAATTATGAATAGAACTAGAGGCGGTACTATTATTCAATAACGGAGTTGGGGTATGGGGTACAAAATCTGGAGTGTATTTTTTCAAAAAATCCGATATCCATGCATCATTTCCAAGATTATTAAAATTATATGTTTTGTTATATTTACGCATGAATTTCCATATGATAGATATTGGTGTGCATCTATTGAAAGTTTCACATAAGGACAACCAACTTTTTTGTCGTTCTGTTTTTATAGTTAATTTTTTAAGTGCACGAAGTCTTTTAAAATTTAAATAAGTTACTTCTGATGGATTATTTTTAAAATCTATATAAGCTGTTTTGAAGTGTGATACAGCGTCCGTACACTTTCGGTTCCACCAAGGAAGGGAAGGTCTTCTAAACCTCTTTGTAGGACATGAGCGATTGCTCATATTATTATTTATATTTTTATTGCCATTAAAATAAGAATTAGCAGCAGCTGTACGTAAAACTGTACAAAAATGATGATATGATTCAAGTGGACATATATTAGCTGTATTAAAATTAACTAGCATTTCATCCACATTTTTACTGTACATTTTCCAATCCACCATTTTGTAATTTGGACAGATGGGAAAATGTTCAGTGTTAGGGCAGTTTCCAAATGAATCTTTATTTTGACCATTACTAATCACTACTTTAATAATTGCAGGAATGTGATAACTACTACCAAGAGGACTATCATGTATATGCCATTCACAATTAAGTGCCAATGAAGGGGACACCAAACTTAAATCCAATGCATTGGGACGCCATGTTAAGGAGCCAACTGTTGTTGCCTGACCATTATTAAGCAGAATTAAATTATTTTCGTCAATGACCTCTAATATATTTCGACCACGTGATGAGTCAGAACCACAACCCCAGGAAGTGTGATGAGCATTGAAGTCTCCAGCAAATAAAAAAGGTCCAGGAATCGATTTCACCAAAGAATCAAAGTTATCTTTATTGAAAACTGGATCTGAATTTAGAGGACTGTAGAAACTAACTATACTTATCATCTTATTATTGATTGAAATTTGTATGCAAATATTTTGTAAAGAATTGTCAAAGTAGGTGTTAATTTTAGTATAAATAATACTTTTATGAATTATAATGGCAACCCCATTATGTTTGTTACCACAATCGTTTCTTTCAGTGTTGTAATTTTTAATTTCAAAGTATTGCCCAGGTCTAAACCATGTTTCACTAATAATTGCTATATGAATATTGTATGTATAGAGGAAATTTGTAAATATATGTTTATTGCTATTTAGACTCTGTGCATTCCATTGCATTATGTTTAAATTTGATAAATCCATTAGGAAGCTGGAATTTTATTTCTTAAAGTTATTTTTAGTACCTCTTTAATTGAGGAAGAGTTTATAGGTGTATCTTTATTACTAATGATTTTTGTTATTGTTTCGACTAAAATATTTATAAAGGTATCTGATTTCATTAAGTTACTAATCTGTACATCTAAGTTTTTTGCGGATAACGCTGGAAATGCACCAACATTAAAAAGGTCGGAATATGCAACACTTTTGGACTTAATTTTATTTTCTTCAATTTTTTGTTTTTTTATTGTACAAGATGAGGAGATAGCTATATGGTCACCCTTGCAGTTTGCACACTTTGCATTTTTAGGGTCGACCTGACAATCCTTAAAACTATGATCTAAAGTGCAAATTGAGCATACCTGTGGATTACGACAGTACTTGGCAATATGACCATATCGAAGGCATCTTAAACATTGCTTTACCGGTGGAATGTAGTGTTTGACTTCGTGACGCCATGAGTCCAGATATACATACGCAGGTAGTATTGTAGAAGCGAAAGTAACAGCCACTGCTTGTGTAGGTATAAATTCTACACCGCCGCCGCCGCCGATACCCTTTACTCTCCGCATGAATCGTCTTACTTGAATGACATTTTTTGAGCTGCCAATTAATGAAAAAATTTCTGCATTCGACATCTCCACAGGAACTGAGGTCAGGACACCGGTAACCTCCGTGTCTGAAGCAGGAATGGACGCTTTGATGTTCAGTTGGTCTAATATCTTCTTATTCTTTAGGAACATATTAGCATTGTTCGGCAAGTCGAAAGTAATGCCAACCTTGTACTTGTTGATAGTACGCATATGCATTACGCCTGAAACTCCGTGCTCGCGTATGCCTTTCGACAGGGCCATACGATCTCTATCGCTGAAGGTCTGGTTTTCTTCTAGATGGTTCAAGAAAACGACGAGTTCTTTTTTGTTGGTATCCTCCGGGTATTTACGCGAGTAACCCTTCACTTTATAAATTGCATATTTATCTTTTTTGGGTTCTGCTGCTATCACGGATTCCGCTGCTGAGTCGGAATCAGTAGATACCTCCTGAGGATCCAGAGGTGGATCCCCTTCCTTCCTCTTTCGCTTCTTCGGCATTATAAACTCTCTTTATAAGTAACGTATAGAGTAAGATTTAAGTATTTATGAAATTATTTACAAGAACAATGCACAAAAAGGAAAAAATTAAAATTTTTGTTTAAAAAACGCGCCTTTCGTTTTCAACCTTTTCCCGCCTTTTTTCTTTTTTTTTTGTTTTGTTTGTTCCATTTGGAACAGGCTAAGGTCAGAGGCCATACTGCCATATCTTCAGTAATTAATTTTCAACTATACTATCTTTAACTAAACTAACTTATCCTATCTCATTTCGTTTCCCGCGTGGAGCAGACTAGGAGTGGTTTTAGGTAAAGTCATGATGTGGCCACTAAGCCACAATATTTCACTGTTCTTTATGAATTATTCACTGAATGCACTTTTTACTACATAAATCACGCGCTTTTATTTAGTAAACAACAATATAAATAATTTTAAAAGTCCATTGAAAATGAGCGTGACACTCAGCTTGACTTTCCCGCCAAAACCTTTCTGTCAAAGTATATTACAAAGTACTTACTAATTCCATGAGTGTACCCTCCCTGTCGGGTTTAGACAGGGAGGTGTGTACCTACGGGTGAGCCGCCAACCCGTTGCCAATCTTAATGTGCAACGGGGGCCTGAGCGCGAAGGGTGTAGACACACCCTAAAGACACTAGGTGAGTAGCTGTAAGGGAAAACTGTAATCCAGTTCCGACTAAGAGACCCCCCAAGGCCGGAGATCTGGGACCCGTCCAATTGACTGCCTAGCCCTGAAGGGGTTCGGCGGGTGTAATTGGGTCAACACCCCACTCGGTTTCGTTGACACCTGTTAGGTTTCAGCCGAGGACCACGAAACTGTGGTTTTAACCCTGAAGGGGCCTAGCGACTCTAAAAACGAAACGCGGCTGTTACTGGAATAGGATAGTCTTGAAAAAGACTGTTGGTAAAATAAGTCAACCAGTGGTCGGGTAAACTATAGTCTACGGGCGACCGACTAGTTGACTCTAGCCGACGCGACGGGGCGACCGAGGCGATGCACTAGCGAGCGCGGCGGAGCGGCTCAGAGGAGCGCGGCGATGCGGCACGAGCGAGCGCGGCGGAGCGGCACAAAAGAGCGCGGCGGAGCGGCACAGAGGAGCGCGGCGATGCGACATGAGCGAGCGCGGCGGTCGTGGCACGAGCGGCAGGGCGGCACTGCGGCAGGAACGACACGTAGCGGAGCGGGAGAAGACGTGCGCTCTGGGCGAGCGCCAGGCGTCGAATAGGTGGGGGCTCTGTTATGTTTTGGACAGGAATAAATTCAATGGATCTTACAGAGTTAGTCTTTATTTTAAACGGCTCTTTGGGCCTAGATACACAACGGAAGCTCTAATTCTTCATGAACAATCCGCATTGGCCGCTCTAGGTGAAGACTCGATTTTTAGAGACCGGACCCGTGCTTCACCCAAGTTCTCCACCTGGGTGAAGCACGGGGATTTCTAAGGTCCCGTTATGGACGACCATGCTCGCGCTCGCCCGATCTGGCGATGTTCAAGCGTAAAGTGCAAGAGGTCGGCATTCGTCGTTTGGATTGGCCAGCTCGAAGTACCGACCTCAATCCCATTAAGCATGTCTGTCTGGGACGTTCTGAAACGGCGTATGAGATTAGTACAACCGGCTCCACAGACCATCAGCGAGCTGAAGAATGTGATTACTGCAGAATGGGAACGTATTCCGCAAGCATCCGGGATATACTCGCTAGCATGCCCAGACGAATTCAAACTGTGATTTTAGCTAGAGGGAGTCACCCTCCATACTAAACATTTATCTGCTTTTACTTTATTAAAGAAAAACAAACAAAAAACTTTATTAATTTTAACTTCATGAACATATGCACTACTAGCGAACATACACTACTTGTTTAGCATTATTTCCCATCAATTGTATCAAAATACTGATGAAAACGATTATTTTCTTATTATTCTTATAAATTGTGAAAACTATCTATAATTATCAAACAAAGCAATATTAACATTTTAAATGGTTCATTGCTTAGGTGCCCCCTTTTTTTTTTGCAAATGAGTTTATATATGTATAGTAAGTACATACTTAGAATTCCACGGCGCCGTGACTGAGCGACTGATCGCTGCGCTGCCTGTCGCGGGTTCGTTTTCCGCACGATACGGTACGGTTTCCTAGAGGTACTTGAGTTTTAAATGTTTGTAAACACTCCGATAATAATGTAGCAGTAATTTCTACTGTGAGGCAAAGGCAAAATAAAATATAGAATACTAACTAAAATCATCATCATCTCAGCGTTAATTTCAGTCGCATCCAAAGATTTTTCAGGTTGGGGATCTGGGGTCCGCTTTACCAGTCTAACTGCTCATTTGGCTAAAAGAGATGTTTCAGAAATGTATGAAGCCTGGGCCAATATTGTACACTTAATGCTAGGTATAATTATGCTTTAGTTAACTGTTTTTAATGTTTATTTCCTATATTTTGGTTTAGTTTTTATACAGACTCAATTTAACTCGGCCAAGGAGTGCAACACAACTACTAATAAATATGGTGGTCAGCAATAAGCGAAATAAGATTTTGACAGTGACATTTGATTGAGGGGTCATGTATCTAAGGCTATCGTATTTATATTATCTACCATATCACATATGACTGCGAACAAAACAAAACATGAATTCCGAACATACGGCCCAATAAATAAACACAATCAGCTCAAGTCAAACGAACACAACGGGAAAATAGAACTGTCAAAGTCGCCAATCAAATGTTATAAAAAGTGTCATGGCTACCTTAATTTACTTAATTAATTATACATATATACTTGTATTTTTATTCAAATTAATTTAGTTGTATTTTTATGAAAACCTTCTACTTTTTTCCTTCTTATCTATACATATAGTGTACATAGTGGTGGCCCAAAATGAAACATCTCCTTTGGAATGCTAAATAGCCATGAATAAAAACAATGACAAAATTAAAAAATGTCACGTACAACCCCATCAGTTAACTTGACACTTCGTTCGAATGACCTAGGAGCGCGATACTGAAGTATCGAAGGCGAGAGCGGTAACAACGCGGGTGTCGGGACAGTGTCAAGTTACCCCTTGCAAGATAGAAACTATAGCAAACAACCATTGATACTACTCTGCATGTTTATAGTCATTTTAATGTGTGTAATACAACCAATATTGTAAAATGCTGCTTATCTATGTATGTATAACATCGATAAAACTGTTAGCTATGTATATTAACTGTAGGTATTTAGTTTAATTGCCAAGTACTTATTAAAATGCACATAGGTATACATGAAGAAATCTATAAGGAAATTATCTGGCTGAAAAGGGCCAGGCATATACAATATGTAAAGAAAACCCTGTCCGATTCGTGAAGGTGTTGTTAGGTATCGATAACTGATTCTAATTATGCCCACAAAGACAGGCAAAACTTAAAAAAAAATCCCCCTAAAAAAATAAATATTATTTCGCAAAAAGAGGTCACTTAACACATGTGCGGTAAGCAACCCCATTCCGCGGGCGGCGGGGGGCAGGGGCAGGGCACGCGGCATCTGTGACGTGGTCGCGTCGCTATTCGCTTATAATAATACCAGTGTTGTCACTTTTTTTAAAATTACCAAAGTTCGGGGAAATTGGAATTAATTCCCCGGAAAAAAGGATTATTTCAAAATTCATTAGTATTGATACTATGATGATTATGTAAAATTTTATATTATATTTGATCAAGTGTTTACCTAACCTTTACTATCCTTACGGGTCGGACAGGGTTTTCTGAACATATTGTATAATGAAAAGTTGCTTAATTACGATTTACTACTCAAGGACTTCAGATAATGTTGGTCACCCTCTCTGTACACATAATGCTAGTTTTCACTAAATTCACGTTTAGCAATACTAAACAACACCTAGTTAGGCCTACTCTCGTTTCACTTATTTGTGGATTAAAAACTAAAATCTGTTACAGGCAACTAGTTTTCTTTTGCAAAAGAAAACTGTATAAACATAATGTATAAAATTAATTCACGCATCATATTGTATGTCGCCTAGCGATAGTGAAAACAAGCAATATATACAAGACGGTGACGATATAGGTAGGGGTACTCTACATAATGTAACTTCGTTTGCTTATAACATATTATAGGATACAAGACGCGCTCTTAATGATTGGAATATGTTATTTTAAAAAGCCCAGTTTGGACATTATAATCGTTTCTTGTAATTAAATTCTAAAACTTAATGCTAAGAGATGACAATTAAATCAGACCTTAATGCTAAACAGGTAATAAACAATATAATAATTAATTATAGATATTATATTTTTCGTTCAGTCTCACAATGCGATTCCAAGATCTAAGATCTTCATTGCGATACAATTGAATAAGAAACCTATTTAAAAAAAATGGAATCTTTTTTATTATTAAACAGTAGCGTCAATATGTAGAGTCCGATATTATTTAACCTTTTGAACGCCCATCTATATAATACGCGATGTGTCCTCCTGCGCCACACTACAAATGTATAACGTATGTATAGTAAAACGTAGGGATGGGATTAGTGTCCTATCGACAAATAATATTATACATATAAAATAATGTTTATTCACCAATTTACGAAGCTAAATAAAAACTGTAATCGTAATTTCATATTTTATTTTATTTCATAAAAAAACAATATGAAAACCTGGATATATTCCCCACAATAAAGAAAAGAATTTTAAATTTATTAGACGTGTGTTCTACAAGGCACATCCCTATTTGTCTCCAAATGTAATCCTTCTACTTCATATCAAGTAGTTGGCGCTCGAGGCACGTCAAAATCCTTTCTGTTCTAGGGATGTCTAGATTTCTATGGTATATATTTTATATTCACTGTGGTCGAGTTACACGTGCATAAACTCAACCGATTCCTGCATAATTTATTTCGTTTACTTACAACAAATACAATTAATAGAAGCTAAATACGTGGTTTTCTACGTTTTAAAAAATAAAATAAAATGGAGGGTATTTTTCTGGTTTGTAGAAACTAATAGAAAACTGAAGAAAATTCCTGAAACGGAAGTTGACGACTTAACGGAATGTCAAGACGACGAACTATTTCAAAATTCTGATTCAGACTTGAACAACTCGCAATAATTCGTCATATTCACAGTCAAAATTTTTTTATAAGGACACGTGCGCCAACTCAAGATGTAAACATTGCACTACACTAAAATGCACAAGGTCACTATGACCTTGAAACCCGTCCGCTTATGACGTCACAGATTTCCTTCTATACACGTCGGTGGCGTGTACGGACCGCTAACTAACTTTGTAGTGATGGGTTTTTCAAACGGGGTTTCACTATCGACAATGATTAGAAAACCTATTAATTCTTGATTAAGGTGAATAAAACCTAGTTTAAAGTGTACAATATTTATAAAATATTATATATTTACGTCATTTTCTTGCAATAATAGTATTTATGATCATTTCGACGAGATGAAATATAGCGAGGTCTTCGTCGTGTCCCATCACTGGCTTACTTGATATCAAGTAATTGGCGCTGGGGGCATTAAAATATTTTCTGACGTTTTTGTTTCTATTGAAAATTAAACAAATAAGAACTTATTATGCGTGAAAAAGTTAAAAATATGGTTGATAACAGGGCAAATTTCCATAAAAACAAAATAAAAGGTCTTGTGAAAGTCGTAAATTTATTTTATACTGTGATTACTTCTAATCAAGTAGTGGCGCTGAGGGCACGAAAATCTCGAACTTGTATGGAAGTGATTGGCGTTCAAAAGGTTAAAGTAAGCCATAGATCCACGCCGACCTCCCCAAAAAACATCGTCTGAAGTTTTGCTAATAAAATATTCGACGGCACGCATTTTAACACGTTGACTGCTAGATATCAGACACTATTATTGGCTGACATTGGTGACTGGGGTGACAGATTTTTTTTCAAACGAAATCCGAGAACGATTTGCGATCGCAAGGCAATATTGGTGCCGTGGGTTATTCGAAAGAGATACCCTGGCACCTGGTGCTCAGATGTAGGAACACGGGTGTACATATTTTAGTCAGTAAAAGTCTAACACGCTTCTCCGCTCCGCTCAGAGCGACAGAACTCATTTGGTGGCTTCTCATCCAAAAATAAAAAAGACAATATTGGTGAATCGGATATTCTGCGACTGAACGAGACATGTTATTACATCTATTTCTTTTGCTATACAGTCTATCAAACACTCAATATTTAATAAATTAAGATGAAACCATGCACTATTTTTCTAACAACAAGATACATGGATATAAGTTGCTAATGAAAGACATCATTTAGAAACATTTAAATATACACAAATTCTATTTCCACAGTGTTTACAGTATAATATCGTTTAAAGATCATGAATATGTACGTTTTGTAAAAATATTTAGGTATATGAGAGCACATTGCGGAGCTACAAAAAATGTACAGGTCTACTGTCTAAAATGCAGTCGTAGTCTGTGTTTGTCGAAACCTGCGCTATACGCGTGCTGCGAATTCTTCGTCTGGCTTTACAAACAATCACGCGACAATTAATAGGTCCACGACGTGTATACGGTCATAACAAAGTTCATGCGATTATAAAGTAATAATGTCCTACTATAGATGAACTCGGTAGCATATCACGGAAGAGTATAATAAGTTTATGTAAATGAATGGTCGTGCTCGTGTTCGAGCGCGTTATCAACATCGTGGTCCCCGGGGGTTGTGGGCGCGCACTTGACGGTGACAGGCGCGCATGTAACGGTAGCGGACGCGCACGTTTCGGTGGCGGATGCGCACGTGACGGTGGCGGGCACGCACGTGATGGTGGCGGGCGCACTAGTGACGGTGGTGGGCGCGCACGTGACGGTGGCGGGCGTGCACTTGAGGGTGGCGGGCGCGTACGTGACAGTGGCGGGCGGGCACGTGATGGTGGCCGGCGCGCTAGTGACGGTGGCGGGCGCGCACGTGACAGTGGCGGGCGCGCACGTCACGGTAGCAGGCGCGCACGTAACGGTAGCGGGCGCACTAGTGACGGGCGAGGGGTAGCGGTTGAAGATGTGCACTTGCGTGACGCGGCGTCAGTCGGCCTCGTGCTCGTGCAGCTGCGCCAGAAGGGCCGCGCGCCGCGACTCCAGCTCCGCGTCGCTCCACGCCGTTGACCCGCCGCCGCTAGATCTGCAATTGGTTACGAATGTACCTTTTGTCAATAGTATAAGGTTCAATATTGCGTGACATGCCTTACGTAACTTTTAAGCCCATATCTTGAGATCTAGGCATTGTAGAGATATGATCTAAAAAAAAAGCATTGCTAGAATATTTCAGTAAGTAGTACACAGGAATATTCTAGGAATCGAACGTTATTATTATTACTTCGAGATACATCTGGAACATTCCTCTGCTTGCATATACTATAACATGTAACATAAAGTGTATATACAAACTAAGGGCACAGCTTCTTTTGACGATATTGGAAGGGTTTTTTAATCCTATCTCTTATATGTTCGGAAGTTATAGAGAAAGAACACCACCTTTGATAGGCTATTACCATACTAGGCGCACAGAATTATTGAAGACATTTATCGTTATATTGGCAAGTAACGTCACGTGTAACAAGTAGTTATTAACGTATGTAGTGTGGTGCCACGTTAGTTATTATTTGAAATTAAGAAGCACACGAAACTGAAAATTTGGTATCAATTTTTTGAGGATCTTATTTTGAGTTGAAACCCTTCCGATATCGTTTGGTATCATGTAAAGATGCCATGCCCTTGGTATATACAATATGTAAAGAAAACCCTGTCCGACCCGTGACGGTATTGTTAGGTATCGTTAACTGATTCTAATAATGCCTACAAAGCCGGGCTAAACTTAAAAAATAATCCCCCTAAAAAAATAAATATTATTTCGAAAAAGCGAGGTAACTTAATACATGTGCGATAGGCATACATGCGCGGGTGAAGGGGGACAGGGCACGCACGTGGTCGCATCACTCATAATATAACACTGTACAAAATCGTGTTGTCACTTTTAAAAAAAATACCATGTTTTAGGGAAAATGGAATTAATTCGTGGAAAAGAAGGATTACTTCAAAATTCATTAGTATTATTACCATGACGATTTTGTAAAAATTCGTATTTTATTTGGTCATGTGTATACCTAACCTTTATTATCCTTTTGGGTCGGACGGGGTTTTCTTAACATATTGTATATACCCTTTATGTTACATATTGTATAAGACAGTGTGATTCATTTGACTATAGAAGCGAAATAAGGGATAAGTAAGAAGCGATAATCGAGAACATTTACAGCGACATCTGCAACGAGTACTTCAAGGACTACATTTTTTTTTAGGATGTGAAATCATCAAATGACCTCTCCCGCTCTGGGCGGAGCGGAAGGACGTGTCAGACTTTTACTGACTAAAACCCATCAGTGTTTCGTCCCACCCGCAACCCTGACCCAGGAGGTATCGGTCTTCGTGGACCCCATCACGATGTGCTGACAACTCTTTGACGCGCGCGTGATATACAACGCGCCGTCAACTCAGGCCTACTCCTTACGGGGTGGCGAGCTGCCCACTGCTCATCGCTCGCAGGCCCGTGCCTACGGTGGCAGGGAGTTCGATGTTGTCTCCCGACCACGGCGTTGGCGTGAGGGCGCTGGAATTCCCACTGCCTCACGCGCTCCGCCTCCTCCTTTGCCAGCACTCTTGCTCCGGACCATGGCTGGACCAGGGTCGGACACGAGAGATCGACCGTCGCCGATCATCGACACGAGGACACGGCGGTGCTCTACCTAATCCGGACAGACCTCCACCGTATCCTTAGGCCGATACACACAATGGTGACGCCCTGGCGTTTGCTCCCGCCTTATCCGGAACAGGAACCTCTCGACACAACCATATCCGGTGAGGACCTGCGTCAGGCGGAAGTTCAGGGCGCCGTGGCGCCTCCTCACAGAGGAGCCACTCCTCAAAGAGGAGCCACTCCTCAAAGAGGAGCCACTCCTCAAAGAGGAGGCTTACCGCCGCTATTGTGGCGTGCTCAAAGGACTACATCAAGTGACTTGTTGTGTGCGTACGACATGGACTTTGTGGACATCAGGGAAGACTACGACATCAGCTACGTTCTACTTGTCATTGGCTGCTGTCGACTGTACCATCGTTGTCAATAAACCTCGTAACCCTTAGCCGTTTTTATTTTAGTACCCCTAGTCCGTAACAATATAATACTGTTACGAATGCAGCTTATGTCGATGGCATAGGTTAAAATGTTACGAAAGGGGCAATATTACGAATGCACCTTATGTTAATGGCATAAGGTTCAATATTGCGTGACATGCAATACGTAACTTTTAAGCCCTATATCTCGAGACCTAGGCATTGTAGAGGTACAATATAAAAGCGCATTGCTAGACCAAGGGTGGCCTATCGAATGGTACAGGTTTCATTAATATTGTCAACGAAGTGTCGACAACGAAATTTCTAGTAACTCGTCTCAGGTGAAGTACCTGTAGGTACATGCTGAACGTACTCAAAATTATGCGCTATTATTATTAATTCTAGACAGATCTGGAATGTTCAATCAGCTAACCTATATAAAGCGCTGTGACGCCAGCGCGCAGTCAGTCTGCATTTGACTATCAACGCGAAACAAGCGATAAAGAAGAAGCGATCTTTGAGAACAAGCAGTTCAAGGACTACGTGAAGTAACATCTGTAGTGTTGTTGTCTGTGTACGACACGGACTTCGTGGACATAAAGGAAGACTACGGTGCGAAATTCGCTACGTTCTACTTGTCATCGCCTACTACGGATTGTACCTTCGTTGCCAATAAACATCGTAACCCTTAATCGGCATTTGAATACCCCTAGCCCGTAACAATACTAATTTAAATGAGGGAGGAACTACAAATCTTCAGTGGTAATTTTATTTATTGGTTTGCTCTGCCTCGATTCGCTCGATTTATGCAACATATCGTGATATCTTTATTAGGTACCAGTGGCGAAGAGTCCATACAAGCCGATTCCCACCGGGTTACCTTTCAAAAATCAGTTCCATATTCATACAAAAGTATTTACATTCTATTTCATTAACAAAGTATTATTAATTAAATGCCTGAGCTATTTACAATAGCAATAGTAATTCTTAGCAATACCCTAAGTATCACATTTCATTTTATAGTCGTAAATTAATCAGCGCTTCAATTTTTCGTACCTAAATTACATTGAAGGTAACTCGACGAATTACAGCTTATCTCGGCCAACGTTTTACTATGAGGCGAAAAGAGACAGAGCGTGTCAAACCATCTCTTTCTAATGCTCGCTAACTGTACGTAAAATTTAAAGAAAGATAGGCTGATCGCGACCGGCTTGCAGTTCTCTCCTCTCCTCTATTAGAAAGAGACAAAGAAATCACTCGAACACGGAACTCGGCACGGGAGAAAGAAAACACGACAAAATTAAAAAGAATTAGCGTTATAATGAAATCCTTCGCAAGTCATATTCTTTTTATTTTGGCATATTTTCGTGTTCCATTTCGTAAGGTTGAAAATAAATTATTGTTAGTATGTGACATGTTGCTATACCACTGGTGCGTGATAATTTCGTTTGTTATATTTTAATATTTGTGTTATTTAAACTGTGACTGATTCTGTAAGGTAATTTAATCGCAGATTTGGTTAAATACTGTGGATTTTGTTTGTTATTATGGCTTATATTATTCTACCGGCAATATTATTCTTATCTGAAGACCTCCTCCAAGATATCCTGCAGTAGGTAAGTGTTTAAGTGTTTATTTTTTTGGACCGGCTTCCCTTTGTCAAAATTTCACCCTTCGCCACTGTTAGGTACTAAACTTTCATACGTTAGAATTCCATGTAAACTTCCATATGTATAGATAATATGAAAATTGAATATCAATTACATTAATATTTCCCTTATAGTACATAGTACAAAGCTCTTATAGTACATATGGAGCATAGTATGTCAGTTTACTGTGCACTGCTGCACGCATGTGTAGTGCTCACCGTTCTTTCTTGTCTTTCTTTTCCTTCTTCTTCTTGGGCTTGTGCGGGTGCTCGTGCGATTCCTCCTCGGGACTGCTGGGAGCGCTACGCTTCGACTTCTTACTCTTATGACAGTTATGTCGCGTTGACTCATCATCAGTTATCCCGCCCTCTTCCGGAGTCGGAGATTTCTATACAAATCATGTACTCTTATAAGTTATATATGACAATAACCAATTAGGTTGTATCCTAAAAAATAATTTATTGTCCATCAGATAGATTTATAAAAAATATTGAACACGTATTTTTTATTTTTTCTTTCATTCAAACACTTAGGAAGATATATTGAATTGAAATGCCGTGGTACAAAATATACCACGGCGTGACGCAATTAGCCCCCACTCCGTAACTTTAATACGCTATATCTCAGTATTTCTCATTACTCCATATTGGACGCTCTCAGCGTACAACATATTTCTGCATCGTTCTCACACGGTTGATTTGAACATGAATGATATAATCAAATATTTGTAACAATAGCTTGAAAATTTAAAAGAGTGTTCATGGAGTTTCTTGCACGTTCTTCTCCATAGTTAGTATTACCTACTCTTTGCGCGACTAGCTTCATCTTATTGACTGACCGACCTTCTGGCAATTCAAAAGTGCCTGTAACTGGTTTATTTGAAATAAATGCTTTGATTTTGATAAAATAAAAAATACGGGTCTTAATTTTTATTGTTATCTATAAGACAGACTAATTATTATTTTGTTTTTCAGACGTTGGATACATCCCTATTCAATACCAACATTTTACAATTAAGGGTCGTGTGAACTACTTATAACTAATAAGTAGTACTTACAGGCAATGGCGAGTGTTTGCGGTGCTTCTTCTTTGATTTTTTGTGTTTTTTGCCTTCGTCGGACGTCCAGGTGCCGTGGCTGGGCGCGGGCGACGGCGAGCGTGCGGTTTGCACGGGCGTTGGAGAGCGCGACCTCGACTGAATACAAACACGTATCATGATCATGAAAGCAGTTAAGAGTATGTAGATAGCTTATTCCATTAAGAGCAATTTTCTAAAATGTATTGTAGTGTCGTTAGTCGTCGGACAGGCAGCTGTTACTCTATATAACGGTATTCAGCCATTCATATCCGGGTAAAATCAATATCAAAAGTCATTGATTCAAATTAGGCTGAGAATTAGAACCTTTCGAACGTCAAAATTACGTAAGATAATAACCCAAATGACCAGCCTTTCACCACTTCATAATACAAAAAAAACTCCTCAGTAGTAGGCAGGAAAAGGCTAAGCAGATTGAATTCTTTGTCGACCTAAACTCTTCTTGTAGACCTAGACCACTCACCAAGGAGGCAGAGTGCGAGCGCTTCTTTTTTTTAGAGCGCTTTGCTTTCCTTGATTTCGGATGGTGGTAGTGCAAGCAGCTCTCTTCTTGTTCGTGTTGGAAGTCCTGCACAAAACAATATTAAATTAAGGCATTGTATAAATTGCTACATGTTAGAAAGAACATAAAAAGCTTCTTTGTTTGGAGCTAGGGCGGCAATATGACACATAATTTAAAAATGATCGTTGGTCACAAATAATTGCTTTTGCCAAAAATAATTTCCGATACTTCGATTTGAAATAGAAGTAGAGTAAGTGCACCCCACAAAATTGTAAAATGAATGTATTTTATCTTTAAGCCATTCTCCAATTAATCGGTGAGCAAAATAAGATTGTCAAGTTGGATTGAGAATGACTATAACTATAGAAAAGACATTAAAATGTTTAAAAATGTATTGGAAACTGTACTTCATATGTAGGTATTAAAGTAGTTTTTCCAAAAACACTTATTTGCTTACACTACTAGATTTAACTGACGATGTATGTAGGTAAAGTGACAACAACAAAATGTATATGAATGTAAGCAGAAAAATGTCATTATCAACCTATTTATCGTCCCACTGCTGGGCACAGGTCTCCTCTCATACAGAAAAGAGCGTAATTACCACGCTTGCTCAATGCGGATTGGCGATTTCAGACTTAAAGTCCCACCTTCAGTCATTGGTGTCCAAGAGAAAGGACATATAACTTAGGAAAAGCAAAAAATGTATCCCACCTTAAATATTCTGATTCTGTCCTCCTCGTAGGGCACGGCCGCAAACTCTGGAGCATTCAGATCGAGCTTCTCTTTGACCTCATTCCACGACAGCTGGTGGTCGATGTTTGCTTCAGTCAAGGCCCATTTAAATGCACTCTCTATTTTCTTCTGAGCTTTGGACTCTTCTTTCATCTTCTCCTTGTTTCTGGCTTCAGCCTTTAATAAATGTTATATTTTGAAAACAAAAAGGGCAAGAAAAAACTAGCTAAGTGCCGAGTCGAGCTCACACAATTAAAGTTCTCAACCGAACTTCACTGAGCAGAAACATTTGCTGGTGTCCAATAATTACCTAATTGCGCCTACAGTTGTAGTTAATAACTTCGCGCTAGCTCCTAAGCAAAACATGAAAACAACCGATGTACTCCGAGAGTGTCGGCAGTAGTGAAAACCTGAATTTTGATGTTGTGAATTTTTCAATAGTTTTAAATACAAAGTTAGGGAATAATTTCGTACGAATTGCTGTATTACTTTATATACACAAAACAAGTACAGAGATGTTCGAGCCATCAGCAGTCACCATCCGTGGATGTATGTAGCAGGCTGTAGTACAAACACATACGTACACTCGTGTAAGCGCCCTGCGCCGCTTAAGCGAAACAACAGTAGCACATACTTTTTTGGCTTAAGTGTGTACAACTATATGATTTTATAAATTGATAACGATTAAAGATACGTAAGTAAAAATCCTTCGTATGTCTTTTTTTTTATAAAAAAAAAAATCCAAAAATTTACCTTTTCAAGCAACGAATTATATGTGAGCTTAACATTGCCTGCATCCAAAGAAGCCGACTTGCTGTCTTCGCAGACGACGGTAGCAAACTCTTCAAAGGTAGTGTCGGGCTTGACTTCAAAGCTCTTCTCTTTTAATATCTCTTTTATAACTTTCTTTTCATCATGGAACCGTGCTTTCAGGTTTTCCACGTAAAATTTGAATAGATCCAGAGGAGTAGATCCATTTTGGCCTGAAATTTGAGATTTTTTTGTTAACTTTTGTTGCTTATCTCAATCTTAATATTATTATGAATGTTTTCCCCCGAAGGATTAGGCATAGGTTATTTCTCCAGTTATATGTAAGTCTCATATAAAAGGAGGCGAACCTATTGTCATCAATAAGGTTCTTATTGAGAAATCCTATTGAATAGGCTCTTAATAAACTAGTGCGCTTTACCATCAACGATTCCGTCACTGCTTACCATCAGGCGGGATTGCGGTCAGGCACTAGTTTATAATTTATATTTAAAAAAACCTAAGAGATAACCCATTACACTTTAAAATAATTGAATATTTATATGTAACTCAGGGAATTGGCATTGAGGGCTGCAATACAAGCTTTGCCTAGTTCCCACATGGTAATACTAGAAATTGTAGACCTAGTACTTAATTTGGGAAATAATGTAGTTTTTCTGTGATTAAAAATTATTATTATTATAGTTTTCTCAACATGGGACTCTAGCCCACGGCCTCCTGTTAGCAATAGCGCTTGCAACCATTAAATTAGAGAAGCAGTACGACTCTCATTTCTACACTCAATAGTTAGTATATTAATTTATGTAGTTTGTTGATGAGTGTATACAAATGAGTTCACTTACCAAGCATAGCTGAGAAGCGCATATCAGCCGATATGACTGGGTACAGCTCCACCCACAATGACATGGAGGTCAGTTTACCTTCCTCATGCAAAGTATCAAGTAATACCTGTAATAAATGTTTAAGAAATGTCTTACAAGGGAGGGAATACATGCCAAACAAAATATAATAAAAACAAAATATTGCACATTTGTTGCGGGGTAAATACTTTGTTCATGTAGAAAAATACTGACAAGGTTATGCTTATTGGTAAAGTGATGTAAAATCCTACCAAAAAATTGTCTCTGTTTTTTCTTTGCTGTCTCTTGTTCCTTTTCTTGACTTGTTCTCGTTCTTGTAAATATTCTGCTTCTAAATTCCTAATATGTTGTTCAAACACTGAAAGAAATTACATTATTATTTATGATTGATTTAAAACCACCACACATTTAAAACCTTTTCCATTTTGTAAGCATCTGTCACGCAAACTATGGTTTAGAAAAAAAATATTTTAGAAACCTCAATATCATTTTTGAAGACCTATCCATAGATACCCCACATGTATGTGTTTGATGAACAAACAATTTTTGAGATTCAGTTCTAAGTATGGAAAGCCCCCAATAATTTTTTTTTTATTTTTGCATCAAAATCTTAATGCGGTTCACAGAATACATCTACCTACCAAGTTTCAACAGTAAAGCTCTTATAGTTTCGGAAAAAAAAATGGCTGTGACATACGGACCGACGAAGAGTCAGACAGACAGACATGACGAATCTATAAATGTTCCGTTTTTTGCCATTTGGCTGCGGAACCCTAATAAACTGGGAACGCGTGGAGGATTACAGTCCACTCTCTGATAGAATGGAGGCTCGTGACATAGCAGAGGGGAAATTGTCGTCTAGAACTTATAAATTCTTTAAATCAGTTAACCAAAAGATAACTTACCAATAAGTGCATCTTCTTTATCCATGCCCAGCAAGCTCACATCGTTCTTGAAAGCAGAGTTCTCTAGCAACAACACCTGCGCTTCGCTCCAAGTGCTACTGTATGTTATTTCAGTCATATTCTCTAGAACCTGATATAATAAACAACATATTGAGATGATATTTATAATGTGTTTGCTACAATTTTTGCACAGTTAATGCATCCGGCATCAACAAACTATGACTATGAATTCATCACACGACAAGGCTAATGGAACAGCATTTTTTTAATACCCGGCTTATAATGGGGAAGAAAACGCAAAGCTATTTGCAGATGTCGCTGATGGCGTTTGACTCATAACAATTAGCTGTCAGTCGTATCACGTTTTATGTTGAGTTTTTTTTTTGTGTTTGACGAGTTTTTTTTTTTTTTTAGGTAAAGCAGAGCAATGTATTGTACATGGACTGTTTCAAGTTAAAAAAGGAGTTAAAAGTCTAGAGGAGCTTCAGTAAAAGGACGAAAAGCTGATCTAATTACCAGGCAAATAACAATGCCCAGACTTTAAACTGAATGCAGACTTATTAGTGTTTTAAGTTACATTAATTTTGTATTAGGTTTAATGTTTCTTTAGTTATATTTAAGTAAATATTAATGTACTTATTATTGCCATATTTTGAAAGTTTCAACCCTATTAACCTAAAATTATTATCCAGACTTGAATCGTATGACCGAAATTTTAACTTCGAGGTTCATCAAGAACAAGAAATTCAAGAGAAAAAAATTGATTTACCGCCCCCAGAAAGCTATAGAGACAAGAACATAATCTTTATTGAAATCTATTTATATATTCTATTCTAAATTGTAATGCATATCTTTAGGGAAAGAGCGATTTCCATTATTATTGTTTCAAATTGCTACACAAAGCGGTATATTTTTTACATTTTTATAAACAACGTAAACTCGAACAAATTACAATGGGCTTTGACAGTTTATTTGGGTCAAACGATATCAGCGCCTCTAGTGGCGAGATTTGTCAGTTTTCTTCCCCATTGCAAAGCAGTGGAGTTCTGAATTATGTACAGATGACAGCACATCAAGCTACTGCAGCTCATCTGTCATATTACTTTATTAGATTTTCAACTTTATCTCAAAATCATTAAGGCTTAGAGTTGTTCGGGAATTTTTGACAGTTTCAGGTAGCTTGACCTGCTGTCGTCCGTACTAAATCCATGGTAACAGCTTACCTGTTGATGATCCCGCCACCCTAGTCACATGTAATAGCTTTTCAACATTACACATACCTAGTGCAACCGTATGTTTGCTTAAACTCATAGTTTCACGAAAATATTTGCCATCAGGATCCGGTGATGCAAAAAACACTGAGCACGGAAACGCCTCAGAAGCCAGTATTAGAGCTGGCGCGGGCGTCGACATTGTTGACACTTTCGATCAACAAGCGTTTTACCGTTTACTTGCACCATGACCCAAAACTAGAGACGAACAGTTTTGAATGGCGGTCCGGATAGAAGCTGTGAGATTAACACACTTTTGGCACAATGAATTTAATTTGCTGTTGCTGCGGCGATTCCGTGCTCTGTAAAAGAAACTAAGTGCTAAAAAGTTACCTGTGCCAACATTTTCATGTTGCGTTTCTTTAGAGCTTTAGCTTCTTCCTTCTCACGCTTGGTGATCGTAAATATGCAATCTTCAAATATATCTCTCCGATCGGATTCAGGAACACAACGCCATATCTAAGGGAAGTACTTATATTATCAATGCAATTTCGAACTAAATATCTACTCCTTTACTACAAACAACTTTACATCTTTACTAAAATGGTAACTTTCTGTTTGGGAAGTTAGCGAACAAAAGAAACACATTTTTTTTGTTATAAAAAGCTATCTTTTAACTTTTTAGTTGTGAAAAGCAGTTGCTCCTTGTAAAATACTGATACTCAGAGCTGCATACGAGTTGTGAAAATACAGTCGAATTGAGAACCTCCTCCTTTTTAACCAACTTCAAAAAGGAGGAGGTTTTTCAATTCGACAGTATATATGATTTCTTATGTTTAGAACAAATATGCGTCACATTGAGGCAATTTCGCCTTCTTTCCGCATAAGACCTAATGAGAGACAGAGCCTTATTGTTGACTTTGACAGCTGTCTACATGATGGCGTCATTTGGTGTAGCATACGATGCGGTATCTATCTAATTAAGGGCCCCGCAAACTGCAAACTGTCTATCGGCCGATAGTTTGATCGAGGTGAGCTGTCAGCGCGCACACTGCACCAACTAAACAGTTGGGTCGGTGGTGAGTGTAATATTGTCCAGAAATATTATATTGTATATAATTATATTGTCCAGAAATATTAAATAGATTCAGTACACTTAGGCCGCGACATAATGAAAAAAAAAAAAAAAAAATTGACGACCATCCGGCGCCGAAAGTGGCATCGAAATGAACCATCGGTCGAGTCGGTCGACTAAACAATCGGTCGGTTTGCACGCTTGCGAGGAGCTCCATACTGATATAGTAATCGGCCGATTGAACACAGTTGAGTAACCCATCAAACTTATTTGTCGGCCGATACCGAATCGTTGTAGTATGCGGCTTTGCATACATCTTCATACTGATTATAAGCCCGACCAAACTATCAGGCGATAGTAAGTTTGTAAGTTGGGGGGGGTCTAAAGATTATATTCATAATCATAACTTAAAATATCAATAATAACAGGGTCCTTAACACACGTGGAACCCTTACCTCAAGATTGTTGAACATCTCTTCGCATTTATAATATTTTGTCAGAGATGTTACTCGCTCACAGCTTAACAAAAACTCTTCTAAGTTTTCTCTATTTTTTTTTGTTTTCAATCTGGAATATGACATTAATATAGTAAACTTTTTATTTCTAAAAACGAAAAGTACAAATTATGAGAAATAATGAAAAATTAAAAATAAATCTTTGTTTCACCTCTGCTCCTCCCTTTCGTCCTTCAGTTTTTGCGTCTTATATGCGTTAAACGCCTGTTTCTTCTCATTTAGCTTTTTAAATGTTAAATAACGAGGATCTTTAGATATTATCTTTACACACTGTTCCCAAGTTGCATTTGATGGCACATTCTGAAATTTATAATGCATTTTTTATTATTTCATTCATGAGACGCGTTCATCTGTAAGGGAATCGCATTCAAAACACTTTGATCTCTCGCGATTAAATCTATCGTATATCTATGTACTCTAACACATAAATACATTTAGTGTATGTAGGTATAATCTCTTTTCGTTAAGGAGACATAAGACATCATCACCATGTAAGAAGAACACAGGTTTTTATGTGGAGAGGCTGATTGGCGACCCAAATTTAACTAGAAACGGTCTCCAAAGCCTGGAGCACAGGTGTAGAGTAGCCAGCCTTTCGGTCTTCTATAGGATACATTTTGGTGATTGTGCGAGGGAATTCGAATTCGGGAGACCCGTCGCACGGCGAGTTTCCACCCTTACGTTGTCAATACCAACTACGGGCACTACGATCCGGACGAAGCGTTTCACCTGTTTTATACTGCGTACATCGAGGGACTAGAACAATTTGCCAGCGACGGTGTTTCCGTTAGACTACAATTTGAGTGTCTTCAAGGCTAAAGTGAATAGGCTCTTAATAATCTAGCGCGCTTTACAATCAACGATTGTATCACTGCTTACCATCAGGCGGGATTGCGGTCAAGCAGTAGTTTATCTATACTAATATATAAAGCTGAAGAGTTTGTTTGTTAGTTTGAACGCGCTAATCTCGGGAACTACTGGTCCGATCAGAAAAAATATTTTTGCGTTAGATAGCCCATTAATCCAGGGAGGCTTAAGGCTATACAGAGTGGTGCCGACAATACGACAATTAATGAAAACACAGACCATGCTGGTTCATGGGAATAATCCTGAACAACAGAAAAAAACCTAGCATCAAAAATAAACAAATAAAATTTTAAACAAACTAAATCGCATAAAATTGGAAACGGAATAGAACATCCTTTAAAATATTGGTGCAATGACCAGCAATGATCAGCGGGCGACAGCGTGTTCCTGCATCAACTTGCTTTTTCGCGCCGGAAGGGTTTCACCTCAAAATAAAATACTCAAAAAATTGGTACCAAATTTTCGGTTTCGTGTGTTTCTTAAAATCAAATCATAACAAACGTGGCAGCACACTATATACGTTAATAACTACTCGTTACCCGTCACGTTACTTGCCAAAATCCGATAAATGTCTTCAATATCTCTGTGCGACTAGTATGATAGTAGCCTATCACAGGCGGTGTTTTCCCTCATAACTTCCTAACATAAAGAGATAGGATTAAAAAACCCTTCCAATATCGTTTGATATCATGTAAAGATGCCATGCCTTTGTTATGTATATACCCTTTATGTTACACGTTGTATATATTTTTTTATGGGTAGACTGAGAATGTGTTGAGGTACACGATCTTTAATTTATTGTCGTACTAGCTTTCCGCCACGCGGGCGAATTATATCGCGCTTTTTAGATTTCCCTCGGGAATATCAATTTTTTCGGGATAAAAGGTAGCCTATGTTCTTTCTCAGGGTCTAAAGATTGTCTGTGCCAAATTTCATCAAAATCGGTTGAGAGATTAAGGCGGGAAAGCGTAACAGACAGACAGAGTTACTTTCGCAATTATAATATTAGTATGGATTGTCAGCACCACTCTGTATAACATACGTTCCGACCAATAGTAGCGGAGCATATAAAAAAAAATATCGAAACCTACGCGGATGAAACCGCAGGGCGCAGCTAGACAGAGTTACTTTCGCATTTATAATATTAGTATGGATAAAAGCGGAATTTCTTACCCTATCTTTCAAAAGTTCTTTGAAAGCTTCAATAGCTTCTTTCTTGTCCTTATATTGTAGCTCAGGCGGATTTTCCGTGTTGTCATTATTACTGCCTTGCGGTGGAGCTGTCATTTCTTCAGGCTTGCCTAAACAATGAAACATATTGTTAACATTTTGGATTAAGTACTTGAATTACATAAAAAAATTTCAACTTCTGAAAATTGATTTTAACAGCAATGTTGATTTGTAAAGCTTTTTTAACCGCATAAATTAACCAAAACCGATTCTCAGGCCGCTGCTTCGAATCTTGCGGGCAGCGGGGCGGTGGCGGCGGCGGCGAGTGAGCGGCAGGATCTTATGCGTAAAATCAAACGGACCGGTTCTCGAAAACAGCGGCGCGGCAGCGGGGCGGTGCACGGTGATCAATTTTCAAGTTTTACGAGGACGAAAATAAGTTTAAGTGAAATTTAATACACAGTATTATCCTAATTTATTATTAATATATACGATAAAAACGATGGTTTTGCATGATGCAAAACCATCGTTTTTATCGTATTTATTAATATTGTTTTATTATGTTTCTCGAAAGATATTGATTGTTAAATCACCAAAATCGGGCTAAATTATTACTAAATATTCATTATTTTTTTGCCATGTATGTATTAGTAATTCAATCAAAAAAATACTTGAATTAATCATATACCTTCAATAATATGCAACATTTTTTTCAAATCCTTAAAATGAACAGTAACACAATAGGATTCGTTCAAACCCGCGCGTAATTATGTGTACGCAATATGTAATAAACTTTAATGCAATAAGTGACAACTTTGATACCCGATTACTCACGATCTACTGGATGTTTCGAAAAAATATTCCTATATGAAATGTAGTAGATGCCCCTGATCAAAACGAAGTAGTTTTTAAAACCTACACTCATTTTACGAAAAATTAATTTCGTACCGCTAATTCTCGGAAATTGATCACCGTGCGGTGGCGGGCAGCGAGCGGTGTATTTCTCGCGCTCGAATCTTGCGGGCAGCGGGCGGGCAGCGAGCGGTGATCGAGCGTTAGGAATAATTTGAATCAAAAAGATGTTGCCGCCATTGTTCAGACATTTCTTTCGCGAATAAAAACAAATATCTCGTCGACACAATCGTGAACACAACACTACGCGGCTATAGTGACGCTCGATCTACCCGCTAGTTTCGAGAACGGGTCTTCGATGCCGGCTCGGCTCCCGCGCCGCCGCCGCCGCCGCCCCAGTTGCACTGCATTTTTTATTACTCCATTGCTTTATGGTGTCCAATGATCTGAGTATGTTTGAAAAAACGTGTTTTCAGTGGCTAATATCATTCATTCGACAATTCAAATGACAGACATCGTAATAAATAACCAGGCCCAGCCAGGACAGAACCCGAGTCCCTAGCAAGGGCGGACCCATGGGGTCATGTGGGTCATGACCTCCCCCTGGGCTGGGTCCAGGAGGAATCAGCACAGGAGGATTTTATTTAAGTACTTTCAATATTTAATCAATTTATATAGTACATACTTTGTTTGACGCAAAAGCATTATTCGAGAATGAACGCATCCAAATTTTAAATTTTATCGCGCTACGGCCGCCACGGCCGCCAACATTAAATATCACATTTCGTATGACACTTGCACGTGCCCGCGTGGTTTGTTTTATTAATCAGTAATTTCTTCATTATGCCAGTGTGTGTGTGTTTAAACCCAAATATAATAATAATATTATTTATTGTTTTAATGTTCTTAAAGTACCTCGTAGGTAGATAAGTAGGGGCCTACTTACTGAAAGAGGGGGATTTATATACGGACGATAGCAGGTCAAGCTACCGGAACCGGGCAAATATTCCCAATCAAACTTGAGCCTTCACAATTTAGCAATAAGGTGGAAAATCTAACAAAGAAATTTGATAGTTTTTAGTAGCTTGATGTGCTGTCGTCTGTACATACCTGAGCATTTTTTTTTTTTGGGCGAGAGAGTTTGAAGGTCCTTTTTTTCCGAAGTTGGAAAAATCCTCATGGACTATCAAACATGGCTAAAGCGTTCGTCTTCTGCCTTTCCAGGGAACCGGGTCCTCCCAATTCTACAGTAGTCCTAAGCTAACTTTTTATGTTTTTGTTTCCGGGGTGGAAAATCCTCATGGACGTCCGTCGCCCTGGGGCCGGCGAGGGGGTCTGTCAGACTCTTACTGACTAAAAACCACCCTGGTGTTCCATCTCACAGGTCTACAGCGGGGGTTGCGAGAACGAACACTGCTTCCGCAACCCCCGACTGGTGCTGGCCCGCCACTGTGGGCCTCCTTGGGTCAGGGAAGTCAGTGTCGTCCGCGGGTATCGCACGATTTCCTACGAGGCGGCTTGCGTCCTGGCCGGATTCCCGCCCTGGGACCTAGAGGCGAAAGTACTCGCGTCATTGTACCGATGGCTCCGTCTTATGTCCGAGGCTTATGCACCCTATCGCTGGCCTCGCTACCGTCGAGGAGATCCGGTCAGTACTCAACGACTGGCTTGGGAGAAGGCTCCCTGTCGTTCAGGGTGACGCAGACCACTGTCGAGGCACGGCTGCTTCGGAAAGTACTTGCTTCGCATAGGCAGGGAGCCAGACGCTCAGCACACGCTCTCCGAGTGTGTAGCTTGGGAGGAGCAGCGCAGTGTCTTCACAAATGAAGTAGGAGGCGACATGAGGCTGCCAACAGCAGTGCGGAGGATGGTAGGTAGCGCAGAGTCGTGGGACGCGGTGGTGTCCTTCTGCAAGGACGTTATTTCGCAGAAGGAAGCTGCGGAACGGGAGAGGGAGATCTCAACTCCCTTCCCGGGCCGCAGAAGACGCACCGGGCACCGAGGAAGGGCGGATAACGCCCTCTTCCTGCCCCCATGAATGGGTCCAGGGGCGAGGGACATGGGGAAGTCCCCGCCCCCTATCTGATGGACCCTGAGGCGGAGGCGCGCGCGAGTGTCGGCGCCTCAGAGGCGATGCACGGGGTAGTTTAACACCCCACTACCCCGTGCAGGAGACGAGGCTCGGACAGCCTGGGCCAGCACGAGAGGGTGGGGTCGTTGAAGAATTTAGACTTCCGCAGCCCCACGCCCGCTCGTGATACACTGACAGACCCCGTCGCCCACCCCAGGGCGGTGGACATCCATTGAGAATTCCACACCGGAACAAAAAAAAAAGGAGGTGTGTGAGGTGTATGACTCCGCCCTGACGTCTAAGAGTGGCGCGCGTGGAACACTTCGCACCGCCTCCTCGGGTCCTGATGTTAGGGGTTCGACAAATGTCCCCGAGTCTTTTATCTCTGGACCCATTTAAGGGGGCTGGAAGAGGGCGTTATCCGTCCTCCGCTGACGCCCGGTGCGCCTGTTGCGGGCCGGGTGAGAGGATGAGATCTCCCTTTCCCTTTCCGCAATCGAGGCGATGGCCGGCAGCGAAGAGGCCTGGGATGCGGTGGTTTCCTTCTGCAAGAATACTGTATCGAAACCACCGCATTCCAGGACTCAGAGACGAGGTCACGGCGCAGCTCCACCCAAGCGGCACACTCTGCCAGCGTATGCCGCGCCGTGTCCTCCCGGCTGTCGACCCAGTGGTGATACCGGGCTTCCGGTTCCCTGTTTATGTGTTTAGGTTCCCGAAGCAACCATGCCCTGAAAGTACCTGTGTCATCCGAAATGTCAGGTAGCTGTGCCTTCTCCCGAGTCAGTCCGCCAGTACCAGCTGTATCGCCTCGATGGTAGTGAGGTGTGGTAGGGCATGAAAGCCTGTCCCGCCATTCCGCCACCAGGACCTTTCGGAGCTGCGATCGACGCTGCTCGAGCTGACAAAGCATCGGCCGTTCGCCCCGCTCCCACGCCTCTTCTCGGCACTGGAACAGTGACGCGAGGACCTTCGCCTCCAGGTCCTAAGGCTGGGGTCCAGCCTGTAGGCAGGCCGCCTCATAGGAGATCGTGCGATACCCATATATGACTCTGATGGCCATCGCTCTCTGCGATTGTCGCAGTACAGCGATGCTGCCGGCCGTCAGGTCAGAGGCCCACACCGGGGCCCCATACAGGGCTATCGATCGCACGATTCCCGAGTAGAGCCGCCTGCTGGCGGCGCTCGGGCCCCCCAGATTAGGAAGCAACATTGAAAGCGCCCCAGCTACTCTCAACAACTTGGGCGCCAGCCTCCAGAAGTGGGGGCCGAAATCCCACCGGCTTTTGAGCACCAGTCCCAGGTACTTCATGGTGGACTCGACAGCAATCCGAACCCCCCCGACCACGATGTGTGTGCTGGGTGGCGGCGCCCGCCGGGACCATGAAACACCATGGCCTCCGACTTGTTAAGGGCCACCTCCAGGCCTAGGCAACGTATGCGGCTCACCACCTGTGATACCATAGCCATCGGCAGCAACGTTGCTTCCCTGTGCGAGCTCCCCTGGGCGGTGGCCTGCGTGACGTCCGCATAACACGTCAAGTCTACCCCAGGTCTGAACTCGCCTCTCAGCACCCAGTCGTACGTCGTCTACGTTACGAAAAATCAGAGCATGGCAAAGAGCTTCAATATTTGAAGAACGTCTAAGCGGACTGGCACTTCTCCCCGTCCATAAAAACGTAGCTAGGTACCCATTGATGAAGTGATAAGACTTTTCGGAAGAAGACGTAAAAGAAAAATTGATTTCTTTATTTAATTAGGTATTTATAAGTTCAGTATTATGATTTATTAATAAAATACCTTCTTTTTAATTGTACATATTATCAAAATTTAATTAAAATTTCTTATGACTCGACCACGACTATGTGACCCTCCCCTGACGCCAAAGCTAGATCCGCCCTTGGTCCCTAGGCCCTTCGACATTTGCCAAGTAGTACCTTATAACATTTAACAGACTGGACAGAGTTTAATGAACTAAAGACTAAGACCCGTATTGCAGAACCTTACTCAAAACTCAAGCTTTACTTAAGTCTCGTTTGAAGCCATTTGATTGGTTGAAACTAGTTTTAAGTAATGTTTAAACAGAGATCAATGCTTGAGGGTCCTTCTGGAATACGGACCTTAATGATAGATCGAGATATGGAATTAATATATACTATTAGGGCTGAAACTGAGTTAAGCGGGCGCCCGCAACCGTCGCGTGTCTACGCGCGTGGGCACGCGGGCAGGCTCCGTTGAGAATGCAACGGTCCCCGTCGCGAGCCGCATTTACGCAGTGTCGCTAGTTCAATTTTAACGGTACGCATGTATAGTCGTGTGGCTGGAGAACTTAATATACTGTTACGAATGCACCTTATGTCAATGGCAGAAGGTTCAATATTGCGTGACATGCCACGCGTAACTTTTAAGCCCTATATCTTGAGACCTAGGCATTGTAGAGGTACGATATAAAAAACGCATTGCAATGCGTTTTTCCTTTTCCATGCGCCAGCAGGCAAGCAACCTAACTGGCCGGGGTAGCTGGTCCCTATTCCGACGCATGATCTCGACAAGTTCCTGAAAGAAAAACTAGGGCCGAAGGGAGTCATGTTCCGCCGGTTTCGTGGCTACGTGACACCAGTCAGCGAAACACGACGCCGATTATCCGTGTACAATAGTTTTAGCTGTTATGTCATATGTATTTATAGTATTTTTAAGTTTTAATAGTATTGTATTTTCTATGGGCCCTAGTTACATGAATTAAAGGAATAAATAAAATATGCTGTCTGGGGCCCCTAGGCCAGTGCCTTGAGCGCCTAGACGGTAATTCGGGCCTATAAATAGTACATATAAAGTGATACTTACTCAATACCTTGATACCCAAAATGATAATTAATACCAAAATTCGACTTACTTTCTTCTGGTATCGGGATAGAGTTGGCAAGAGAAGGATCAATGGATGCAAGAGTTTTTGCCATTGCCTCATCTAAGGCAGAGCTCCCAGTTTGATTTGACGGCGACATTGGCAGCGGCACTTCACCAGGAGGCATTTCTGCACTTAGTGTGGTTCTGTAAGTATTATTATTTGTCAAAATAACAAAATTTTGCACAGAATTGTCGCGTATGAGAACTATAGAAACAAATCATAACAACTTTAATCCATATCGCTACCACACTCAGTAAGATCAGGAGACTTACTGTGCAGCTTCTTCGGCAGCAATTTTGTCTTTGATCTCCTGAAGCTCTTTTGGTATAATCCAGCTAGATTCTTTAGTTTCAATGTTGTGATAATACACACGACCAGCATCTGTTGTGTATTCTTTCCAAACACAGGAAGACAGCAATTTCTGTTGATAGAAAAGAATACATCATTTGCAATCAAGAACTTGGTGATAATGCTTTCATTATTTACAAAATATCTATTTCATGAAAAGTCATATTTTTGAAACATATCTTCTATATGGGGGAATCACATGTTAATTTTTTTTTTATAATGTAAGTAGAAATGAAAAAATATTTGCAAGAATTATTTATAATGTACAGATGACAGCATGTCTAGCTACTACAATCTGCCATATTTCTTTATTAAAATTGATTGGCATCCATACTTTATGAAATTAAAATAATGTTTGAATCAATATTTCTGCATCAAGACCTAGTAAATGAAAATACAAAATTCACAGTAGTGCATTGTTAATATTATGGCTCATAAATAATTATGCACACCATTAAATGCATTTATGATATTAATTTAAACTAGTCACTAACAAATTGTTGGTATTTAAATTTAGAATTATGCTTACTTCTGCTGGAGTTTTCAAATCATCAGGTTTCTCCCAAAGACTTTGCTTACTAACAGAATTGTAGTAATATGTTCTTCCATCTGGAGCTTTATGTTCAGACCAAGGACTGCTTTGGTTGGCCATTGGAGCTACATCTGGAGCTGGAGCACTCATATCCTGCAATTGTTGTATGCTCTTATACATCATTAGTAAGTACATGTATAGAAAAACTGTAATGCATAAATGACAATAGGCCATCACAGACAGTCAGCAGTCCCATTTTACCATTTGGTATGGAACCCTAACAAAAATAATAACTGTGGTTAAATCATTCATATTGAAATTAAGCATATGGGGCCATTCATTTATAGAAGGGCAGTCACCCATGTCTTATTTTTCTTAATTAGTCGTAATAATTCTAATGTAACATCACAATTGTGCAATATTAATTATATTTCAGAGATTTGAAGTTAAGGAGTACTGTAGTGATCACTAAATATGGAAGTTGAGGCCCTATTCAAGACTGTTCCTTACAATTTTTACTGTCCGTCAGTCAGTGTATTTGAAATATTGAGAAAGAAAAAGCTTTAGTCATATATTCAAAGCAAGGCAAAGAAGTTTTGTGACACAGTTGGCGCAGTGGCTGACCGATCCACAGCTGTGCTACGTATCGTGGGTTCGATTCCCGCACGCCACAAATATTACAGAACAACTAACTGTAGTTGTTTTTGTTGTTGACGGGATTTCCCGTCAGTTCCTGGTCAGTTATTAAAAAAAAAAGAAAAAAGAAGAAAAAGAGAATGGATGGACGTTGACGACGTGTAACCAACTAGGAGCAGCACATATTATTAGAGATGTTCCAGTAGCAGATTCACTTTCTGAATGTGTCTTGAGCCCATGGATCAACAATCTTATGTAGGTAAAGATTTTCAGATGTATGATTTTAAGATAAAATAATAAGATAAAAAGAATCCTATCCATATTATGCTGACTCAGGAGTTCCTCAGGGTTCTCATCTTGCACCCGTTTTGTTCTTATTGTTCATCAACGACATTAGCGCCCAAATCTATCATTGTAAATATCTAATGTTTGCTGACGATCTTAAAATTTATAAAATTATAACTTCAAATAAAGATACTACCCTAATTCAGGAGGATTTGGATAGAATTGAACACTGGTGCAAACTTAATCACATGAAACTTAATATACGTAAATGTAGCCATATACGTTTCTCAAGGAAAAAGCAATCCAGTGCCGTCTCATATAACATAAACGAAGTGTTATTAGAAACTGTGAATGAGGTTCGCGATCTTGGTATCACTATGGATAGTAAACTCAACTTCATAAGCCATATTGATAACATTGTTACGAAATCGGCACGGCTACTAGGATTTCTTAAGAGAAGTACTAAGGGATTTAGGCTGGTAAGAACAAAAATTGTGTTATATAACGCATTAGTCCGTAGTCACCTTGAATTTGCCAGCGTAGTGTGGAACCCGCACTACGCAGTACACTCACAAAGAATAGAAAGCATCCAAAGGGCCTTCACTAAACACCTAGCATATACCTTCGGTGGTGTATCACCCCGGTGTCCATACGAGCAACGTATTCAACACTACGCAATGACAACACTGCGCGACCGGCGACTTGTACAAGATATTATGTTTTTTTTACAAATTAGTTAACAATAAATTAGATTGTATTAACTTGATTAATCAAATTGGAATAAAAGTCCCCAATAGAATACCCAGATATCCCATTACCCATTTATTCCATACTAAAGCTTCCAACACAAATATAGGAGAAAATTCACCTCCCAATAGGCTCAGCAAAGAGATAAATTGCTTGATAAAATCAAACCCAGATGTTGACATAAACCACAACACTATGAAAACCTTCAAGCGTTTTATTCTAAGTCAAAGAGCTCTTAAATAATAGTTTTGTCTGTTTGTTCCTATACATTTGCAATCTTTTTCTTGTATAATTTAAGTTATTCTGTGTATTTAATTTTGTAAGTTTCTTAGTTTAAGTTTTTTAAGTTTTATTCTAATTTTTGATCTCATATTTAAAATTTAATTTTAGCTTTGTATTCCTTTTTTTTTACTTAAGTACAAGTCTAACCTTGTTTATTTTCGTTGTATAGTTTATATCCAGTTAATATTAGTATTTACATTTATCTAGTTTAAGTTATCACTCATGTTGGTGAATGTTGGTTCACCTGTTATTGGCAACTGTATAAGCCTTTTACTCATATCTACTCTATTTGTTAATTTTTATACAGAAGCTGTTGGTGTACCTTTATTAATAAATAAATAAATAAATAAGATAAACAAATTATAAATAATACTACAAATTGTTACAATAGGACCCCGATTATCCAGACTAATCGTTGTTGATCCGGATAATCGCCAGTCCAGATAATCCTATGTATGAAGAAAGGCAACTTTTTACATCCATACATATGTACATTCCATACATATGTACAATGTAGTATGTAAGTACATACATATGCAATGTCAGGTACATTACAAACAACAAATATATATTAGTAAAAATCAATGTTTATTATGAAATTGTACATAATGTACACGCAAAGGGCACGGACGACACAAGTGGCGGCGTTATGGCAGTTCCAACACATTCATAATATGTTGTTGTTGTCATTGTCATGTTAGAATAAACTCGACATGGTTAGCACAATTAAATGAATGGCCTCTATGAGAATGACACACAATGTTAAAAATGTCTGTAATGAACACATAAAGAAAACCTATTAAAATAAACAATGCAGCAATGAGACAACCAGGCACCCATTCCCAAACATAAAACTATTAAGACGATTCAGCTGCAACCATTTCAAAGGGAGCTTAATAATCCAACACATACATCACCATCCCCATGGTGAGAAGTTAAAGTGTTAAGCTAAAATTTCAACGTAAATAAATATGTATTAAACAACATTTACGTTTTAAATTGAGATATGTGATGTTGATATAGAAAAAGTGATAGATACCAATAAAATATCATAAAGAAAACTTACAGGTTTAAATGCAGGAAATCCTGGAGGTGGCATGGAAAATGGTGGTATCATAGGCGGGAAACCCATGGGTGGCATGCCAGCCATGTTTGGTGGCATTCCAGGCACAGGAGGCATGCCAACTGATGGAGGCATAGGCGGAGGCAGGCTACCAAGCATCGGCGGAGGAAGGAGAGTCCCCGAACCTATCAGACCAGGTGAACTGGTCCCCGAATTAGCTGGTTCCTGTATGACAACAATACACTGGTTAAAAAGCATTTTAAACTCACATAACTTAATAGTTAATATTTATTAAGGTTTCTTTTATTGCAGGATAACTGTTCTGGTTCCAAGACCCCAAAAGATAGAAAAATCGAAAAATTTAGAACTAGAAAAAAGTACAATTAGATCCAAATAATCTTTAACAGTAAAATAATTATTATTTAGATCCGAATAATCTTTAACAGTAACATAAATATAATAAACACTCTAACAGTAAAATAAATCATAACCTAAAATACTAACCATAGTAATCAGGTAATGACCGTATATAACTTTTAATTCAGTTTAATACAGTCTAACACCCAAAATCTCATTAAGAAAAATGAAACAGTATCATTTCATTATAACACATTAAACTCAAATACTCAATAAACAAAAAGTAAAGCAATTATTTAGCAATACTATTCAATATCAATAATATCGGCTGGATCGGCTGGTTGGCCAAGGCCATAGACATATACTAATGGACATGCCGTACGCGTAAAACCTGCAATAATGTTTTGGTTTGAAAAAGTGAGAGAGATGGATTATGCTTTGGTATAGCACTACCTCCTTCCTCATAGGTGATTGATGATTTTGAGAGAAATAAAGATAGACGAAACTTCGTTTATTCTCTTTCTTTCGAAGTATTGTCATTTCTAGGGCATGTCCATTAGTATATGTCGATGGCCAATGCCAATATTTTATTTAGCTTTTTTTTTCTTTTTTTTTTTGATATGGCATCTCGTAGGTGGCTACTAAGAGACCGTAACTACTTAATCGGACTTTTCTGTGGATGCTTTAATTAAAATTAAAGCCTCCAGCCAGGGGCACTTAAAACTAAATTAAAATTAGGCGACTACGCACTAAGGGCACCCCCCGTGGGGTACGAACCTCGGCTTAGGGCGTTGCTAGAGAGGACAGCAAGGGGCGGCTGGATCGAAAGTTATACTTAATGGTTTGATGACCACGGCGTTTCCTAGTACTAGCTCTGAGAAGAAACGCCGAAACAAACTCAGAGGTCATTGTTGGGACATTATGATAATTACTGGCTCAGCTGCGGCGCGGGCTGCCCTTCATCGGACAGGGGACGGGGGAGGGGGTTGCTACGGGGAGCGCGTCGCGATGGACCTCGGCGGCGAGGTCGGTAGGTCGGTCTGTTTTTGTGTACTGTGCTGGTGGCCCTATTGGCCTCTTGGAGGAGGGTAATGGGGTCATCGGAGTCTGTGAGGGCATGCCGAGGACGGCGAAGTCGGGAGACGGTGGAGGGAGTGTAATTGGCGGCCGCTGCTATAAGAGGATTGCGGTGCTTGGTGGCAGTATCAAAGAAGCGTTTGGAGAGACGTTTCATGAACTGCTGGATGGTGGGGATTTTGAGATCAAGGTGGAGGATCTCATTACGGACGAACCAAGGGGCGTTTGTGGCTTTACGGAGGAATCGGTTTTGGACTACTTGCATCCTATGGATATGACGTGGCTTGGCATGTACGAAGACTGGACAAGCGTAGGTCATTATCGGGCGTATGCAAGCTGTGTACAAGCGCATTTTGCACCTGAGCGATAACTTGCTACGCGGGTTGAGGAGGGGGTGGAGTCGACCTAGAGTGAAGGCGGCGCGAGCGCGGACCGTCTCAATGTGCTCTGAGAGTTGAGGTTTTCATCGAGAATCACACCTAGGTACTTGGCTTGCTTCTCCCAAGGAATCGGCTTGCCGTCCATGGTGAGGGGTCGTGGAAGGGTTTCCAGGGGGTCGGTTTCCTGTAGAGTACCGCTTGGCTTTTTAGGGGGTTGACTTCAATTCTCCATTTTCTAAACCAGTCAGCGAGCTTGTTGACCGCGGATTGAAGATGGAGGCGAATCCAGTCTGGACTGCGTCCCAAGCAGTAGATGGCTGTGTCGTCTGCGAACAGAGCGAGTTGAGCCTTACTGCTTTTCGGGATATCGCTAGTGAAGAGCGTAAAAATGAGTGGGGCTAGTACAGAGCCCTGAGGAACACCTGCACGGATGGGGCGGGGGGAGGAGAGCGCTCCTTCGATTTTATAGCGAAAGGTGCGGTTTGACAGAAAGTCCCGTAAGATGAGGACTAGACGATCAGGCACGCCGAGTTGGTACAGCTTATAGATTAAGCCGTTGTGCCAGACTTTGTCAAACGCCTTCGCTATATCGAAGTAAACTACGCCTGTGTACATACCACGCAGGAAGCCTGCGTGAATATGTTCAGTGATGCGTAGGATCTGTTGCGGACAGGAGTATTGGGTACGGAACCCGAATTGTTCTAATGGAATAAGGCCCTTGTTCTCGGCGTAGGCTCTGAGACGCTTATATATAAGCCTCTCATAAATCTTACCGAGAACTTTGAGTAAGCTGATGGGACGTTAACTGGACGGTACGGCTTTAGGGTTACCGGGCTTGGGAATGCCTATAACTGTGGCTTCTTTCCACGTTTGTGGGAAAATGTTATTCCCCAGTGCACCATTGAGGATGGTGGCCAAGAGGATGATTAGGTGAGCAGGGAGAAGGCGGATCACTCTGTTGGTGATGCCGTCAGAGCCGGGCGCTAATTTTAATTGGCAATAGCTTAGAAATCAAAGTAAAGTCACTCCTTAATCATTTTCTGGGAGTTAAAAATGGAGTTAAAACGTAGTGATAACTTGCTCTGTGCTGACTGTGCTGAGAGTTTGAGGGGGAAAGTCAAGCTGAGTGCCACGCTCATTTTTCATTGGACTTTTAAAATTATTTATAGTGTTGTTTACTAAATAAAAGTGCTGATTTATGTAGTCAAAAGTGCATTCAGTGAATAATTCATAAAGAACAGTGAAATTTCGTAGCATAGTGGCCACATTGTGACTTTGCCTCAAACCTCCCTCATAAGACGGTTCACGTGGCCGTCTTTTTCGACATGAATAATTCATTACGTGACATTGGCTAAATGCACAAACCGTGCGAACCCAAAAAGAAAGAAAAAAATCATTGACAGTCTGTTGTATTCAAGAAAATTCTAGAAGTTCCTTGGTTGTAATAAATTGTTATGTCGAGGTACTGACTAATTCAATGGCGACTTTATATAAAATCTAGGCCAAAAAGTTAACCCTTTCAAATCAAATCAAATCAGAAGGAAAAAGAAGTGCCGGAAGAAACTCCCCAGCAGCACAGCTGTCTGTTTGTTTAGAAAAAAAAAAAAACAATAGTTTATACAATATTAAGTAGGTACAGTAGTACAAGAGAAAAAATAATAATGAAATATATATATATAAATATGCCAGCTAGCCACGCCAAAATACCAAAGAAGTTATTTGTGCCAATGCACAAATATGTAAGCAAAAGCAAATTATATGAACTCATATAATATGTCAGTAAGCTAATTCTGGAGAAGGGACACAAACATTTCGTTGCCACCAACACACCATTTGCGTTTAGTGAGATTATAACGTCATGCCACCAACATCCCATTTACGTTAAGTGTACTAGGTAACGTTTTCTGCCATTTCAACAAAATTTGCTCACATATTTGTGCATTGCAAAAAGCAAATTAAATGAACTTATATAATATGTCAGTAAGCTAATCCTGGAAAAGGAACACAAACATTTCGTTGCCACCATTGATAAAATATTAAACAGATACGATATATTCTAACAAACTGACCAAAAAAAATGTGCCGAACACAGCAGCAGCACACATGCATATTTTTATTCGGCATACATTGGTGCAGTGTGAGTGAGATGGGGCGCAATCTAAAGCATAGAGAAGAAAAAGATGGCTAGTGTTTGTCGTTTGCGCTGTTAGTGTTTGTCGTTTGTTTTTACGAGTGTATCGAGAGTGACTAAAGCGAGATACAGGACTTACTTCCTTTTGTACGCTTCATTTTTAGTGCGCTAGTGACATATCTACCTTAGTTTAATATTTTATCAATGGTTGCCACCAACACACCATTTGCGTTTAGTGAGATTATAACGTCATGCCACCAACGTCCCATTTACGTTGAGTGTATTAAGTAACGTTTTCTGCCATTACAACAAAATTAGAAACAACAAGCAACATTGGATTGGCCACGGCTAGAAACAATGTTGAAAAATAGAATCAATGTCGATTTTAGGTTTGGGCCGTTATTCTTGTTTCAGTAAAGAAAAAACGGTTGGCGCTGTGAAGGTCCATTTTCATTTAGTGATAACTGAAGTTTTACAGGGTGTAAGTACATTTTTGAATTAAGTGATAAAAGTAAGCAATATTCTTGACTTTGCACAAATCTATCCCTTTTGATAAAGATACCCAAAATAGAAGACGTAAAGACATTGTAGCTCACTGCTCTGGCGTTAGAACTGCATTTGCTGGACGTCAATATCAATCTCAGTCTACCTACATATACAACGTGTAACAAAAAGGGTATATACATACCAAGGGCATGGCATCTTTACATGATATCAAACGATATCGGAAGGGTTTCATCTCAAAATAAAATACTCAAAAAATTGGTACCAAATTTTCGGTTTCGTGTGTTTCTTAAAACAAAATCATAACAAACGTGGCAGCACACTACATACGTTAATAACTAGTCGTTACCCGTCACGCAACTTGCCAAAATCCGATAAATGTCTTCAATATCTCTGTGCCACTAGTATGATAGTAGCCTATCACAGGCGGTGTTTTTCCTCATAACTTCCTAACATAAAGAGATAGGATTAAAAAACCCTTCCAATATCGTTTGATATCATGTAAAGATGCCATGCCTTTGTTATGTATATACCCTTTATGTTACACGTTGTATAATAAAATTAATTTTAAACTACACATATATCCCTTATCCACGCATGAGTGTAAAAAAACTATTGTCAGATGGTTGAAAACTCTAACTTATGACGAAATTGAAGATATACTAGTCAGAATTAGATAAACATTTGTATACATACATATACCTCTTCTATCCCAACATCCTCATATAAACCCCCCACACACTCACACACACATACAGACAGATAGTCACACACATACAAACACGCTTCTACACATATTCCTTTTGCACTTTTAACATATTTTCTATATTTGTAGTTATAGTTTCAACATTGTTATTTTGGTTTGTAAGGGAAGAAACGAGACAGCCCCAACACAAGTGCTTTTGTAACTTACTGGGGTTGCCTTAATTTATATTAAGTACGCAATGTTGGATAAAATAAAATCATTTTTTTTTTTTATTTTGTATATTTTTTAAATAAATTCACTTGCACGCAAATTTTGCATTCATTGGCATAGCAGTAAAAATATTTTTTGGTTAAGTTTATGCATAACCAAATCACGGCAAAATGAGTGCATGTATTTTTAATATATGGTCCAATTTTTTACGTATTTTTAGAATTTTAATATTAGGTAAATATGAAATTGGCGTTTTGTCGCACTGGCCACTTTGATCTCAAATATCTTCTCTTTGGTTTAGAATTCCAAATTCTAATTCAAACAGTTATTTACTCATCAATTTGTGTCTCGAAAACCGTATTTCTTTTGGATTTTTCTCTGCGTCATTGAATTTAGAAAACGGAAAATTTAAAATTTTGCGTTATTTACGAATATGAGTTCCACCGTGGCACCAGTCCTGCAGAAACGGCTCGAAGAATTAATGATGTGTATGGCAGTGGTGTCGCTAGAGAAAGCACAGTGCGTTTTTGGTCCCAACGTTTTCGTTCTGGAAATTTCAACCTACAGAACAATCCCCGTGGACGGCCGGAGACCAAAGTCAACAATGAAGAATTGAAGGATATTGTGGAAGCGGATCCATCGCAAACTACGTCAGAGTTAGCTGCAGGCTGCGTTGTTACTGATAAAACTGTTTTAATCCACTTGAAACAAACGAGGGAGGTAAGAAAACTCGAAGGGTACCTGATTGTCGTTTATGCGTTTTATCATTCATCACAGGCCAGCACTGTCTCGAATGCACCACGTCGCGTCGGTCATTCTTACGAGAGCCATAGGCAAGAGTAGACGTGTCGGTAGTCTGGAGGTAGCTTCAATGGGCCTCCGCTATGCTTCGTGCATTCCGGACATTTCTTCAGTAACCTTTGAACATAACCTTTTATGGTTTAAGACATTTATTTCTCAAAAAACAGAATACAATGATTCACTTATAATGAGAAACACTGGTTACATAAGTAAACGTTCCTTGTAACAAGAAACGGAACGGCATATTTTTAAACTTAGACAGGTTCATTACATTTTTAGTTATTATTGTTAGTATTGTTAGTTATTGACTTATTATTATGTTAGTAAAATAAGGTAAGTTATGCTAAAACAGATTGAGAAGATTAGAGTCGAGCGAGTGTATTACATAAGATTTACATATAGACATTTTTTTTTTTTTAAATGCTTGTGGGTAACCTGCAAAAGTAAGATTATGAGTCCCTATTACGTATCGAAACGCAATTTCTATGAAAGTTACTATCGAAGGCATCTATTACTTTTGATGTTAATATTTGTTTGGACTTGCAATTTAATTTGCGTTTTGCTAGCGATATTGAAATGCGAAATTTTGCGATGATATAATATATGGATATATGTATGTAATTATAGATGTTTATTACCCTTCACACTTTATCATCCAACAGATCCGAATAAAAACTCGGCACACAAATAGTCTATAACCAGGAATGAAGCACTTTTTACCCCGATCTTCCCAAGGGATCGCAACATATACGGACGAAACCGCTAGGCGCAGCTAGTAGTTTATAACTATGTGAGCATTCCGTGCTATGATACGACTATGATAATTGGAAAGTTTTCATAATGTGAAATTTTAACTTCTTTTTAAATAATGGTAAAGATTGTATTTCCTTAATGTCTCTTGGCAATTCGTTATACATTTTGGCGCCTTCATATTTAATGTTTCTAGTACCATAGTTGGTCCGTGGTCTGCTGTATAGACAGATATCATTAGCATTTCTCAGTAACCGAGTCTGGATTTGAGCTTTTTTTGTAAAAATTATTTGCGAATGTGTATCTTTTGTTAGTATTTTCCGTACAAGGATGCAGGTATGGAATTTAAATATTTGAGCAATTGTCATTAATTTAGTTTTATGGAAAACGGTTTCGGTGGGCGTTAGGTAATTAAGGTGAAAGAGCAATTTAATCATTTTATTTTGAGTGATTTGCAAATTTTGTATGTTGGTTTTAGCTGCAGAGCCCCAGACTTCAATTAGGTAAATCAGGTGAGATTTGACGAGGGAATTATAAATTATATACTTTACTGGTTTGGGAAAGCAACAAACAGAACCTCGTAGTATACCCATCAATGATGATAATTTTGAACGCACATTATCCAAGTGCAGCTTCCATGTTAGGTGTTTATCTAAAATTAGACCAAGATATTTCACCGATTCTACATCTGTTAACGGTTCATTATTGACGTGTATTTGTTGGAAATTTGAAACATGTTTATTTTTAGCACAAAATATCATAAAGTTGGTCTTAGTCACATTAATAGTAAGTAAATTGTACTGAAACCAAGCAAATAAGATATTAAGGTCCTCTTGGGCTCGACTTACGATTTCTTTAATTTCATTGCCAAAGTAGAAGAGACAAGTGTCATCGGCATATAATGTTACATCTGCATCTAGTTCTAAGTCTTTTATATTATTGATGTATATTAGGAAGAGCAGAGGTCCAAGCAGGGAACCTTGTGGAACACCGTGAGTCATTAGTTCAGGAGTGCTTTTAGCCTCACCAATTTTAACTATCTGGTGTCTATTAGCAAGATATGACTCAATTATTTTATGTGCTGATTCCCTGATGCCAATATCATGTAGTTTTTGTAGAAGAAGTTTATGGCTTATCGTGTCAAACGCTTTTTTTAAGTCAATAAATATACCAAGAGCTATTTGTTTTTTTGTCTATTTTACATTTCAAGTTGGTAACAAGGTCTATACAGGCTGATAATGTATTTGATTTAGAACGGAAGCCATACTGTTTATGGTAGAGGAAATTGTTAGAGCTCAAATATTTATCCATACGGTTGTAGATTATTTTTTCGAAGATTTTAGAAATGACTGGTAAAGATAAAGATAAAGATAAAGATCATTTATTTGTCAAACATGCGTTTACATTAACTGATTTGACAGACATGCAAGGTATTGAAAATATATACTGAGAGCGTCCATGTTTTGCCAATCACGGCGTACAAATGTTCTAGGTATAAGGGTTACATTTTACATAATTGGTATAATAGTCGTTTTAAGTCTCACAACAAAATACAAAGCAAACGAATAATAATATTGATGTCAAGATAACATTATAATACAGATATACAGTCAAGAAAAAAGCTAAAGTCAAAAGTAAATTACATCACAGTATATTCAATTATGTCAAATAGGTAGGTAATTAAATAAAAGTTATATTATTAAAGTTAATTAAAGTTCACATTATTCATTGTTATTATTATACATGTATATTAGTCGTCGGAACAGAAAAGTCTTTTTCATTCAAAAAATCTTGCAGATTGTAATATGTTTTACTAATTAAAAAAAATCTCAGCTTATTTTTGAAACGAACCAAGGGCAGTTCTCTCCAACTTTTAGGTATTTTATTAAATATGGATGGAGCCATACAAAAAACACTTTTGCGCATAAGGGCTGTTCTCGAAGGAAGAGAGCATATCCTACTATTGTCGCGCCTATTGCGTGGTACTATTTCATCTAACCGTTTAAATAGGTGTGAATTTGTTTTAACAAAAATAGCTACCTCTAAAATGTACAGACATGGCAAAGTAAGTATTTTATATTTTTTAAAGTAGGGCCCACAACTATCAGTAGGTTTAATTTTGAATATTGAGCGCACGCATCTCTTTTGAGCCTTGAACACCGTATCTTTTTCAGTTGAATTACCCCAAAAAATGACACCATAGCGTAAATGTGACTCTGTTAAGCCGTAGTAGGCTGTAAGTAATGCCTCCACACCTATTATAGACGACAATGTATGCAGGGCATAGGCGGATTGACTGAGTTTTTTACATAAGATTTCGGTATGGGTTTTCCAATTCAATTTTTTGTCAATGTGGAGCCCTAGAAATTTTGTTGTTTCGACTTCTTCTATAGGCTGGTCATCGTAATGTATATTCAAATGACTCTTACTATTAATCCGTTGGCTAAAATGTATTAATTTAGTTTTAGTCAGGTTAATTTTTAAATTATTGTTATCTAGCCAGTTTACCATTTGATTTATGGAACTATTTATGTCACTTTCATAAGTATCAACACTTTTACAAAGTATCGTTATAGTGCTATCATCAGCAAATAGTGTCAGAGGTTGGGCGATGCCTTTCGGTAAATCATTGATATATAATATAAATAAAAGAGGCCCTAGAACACTGCCTTGCGGCACACCAAACGAAACTGTACGTTCTGAGGATTGAAATACAATTTCATTTTTACTAGTTATATTAATTTTATTTATATTTGTTATCTGAGTTCTGTTATGTAAGTAAGATTTAATTAGATTGTTGACATTTCCTCTAATTCCATACGCTTCAAGTTTTTTTAAGAGTGTACCATAATGCACACAGTCAAAGGCTTGCGTCATGTCACAAAATACGCCACAGATCGGTTTCCTTTTATCTACGTTAAATGTTATATTGTACAAAAAATCATAAATGGCCATATTAATAGTTTTGCCTATTCTAAATCCCTTCTGTTCCTCGCATATAATATTATGTCTTTCTATAAATGAATTTAATTCCTTATAAATGTACTTCTCAAATATTTTAGAAATTATAGGAATCAGTGATATAGGCCGATAGTGCTGCAATAACTCCCTGTCCTCCTTCTTAAATAGTGGCTTAACAATAGACACCTTTAGAGCATCAGGGTAAATGCCGGCGCTAATGGCGAGATTGATGAGATGACTCAAGTGTCCACAGATTTCATTCGCAACCTGTTTTAGTATATAAGTAGCAATACCATCATATCCCACACTGCTCGTATTATTCAAGGACATTATTATTTTTTTAATATCGGCGGGTATACTAGGGGCCATAAACATAGTCTTGTTATTAAAATCTAATGCACACACTCCAGATCTGCACTCGTCATTTAGTTTTGGTTGTATTGTGTCAATAAAAAAATCATTAAACGCTTCTGCAATGGTCTTGGGATGAGATATAACGCAGCTACCTATTTTAATTTTATTTATGTTATACTTAGGTACATTATACTTTGCACGGTTGATTATTTGCCACGCAGTTTTCGATTTGTTCTGGTAGTACCGAGATAGGACGATAATTACTTGGGTCCGATTTATTGCCAGATTTAAAAATGGGACTCACTTTAGCGATCTTGAGGGAATCAGGAAAATACCCGGATTTAAGGCAGTGATTAATGCAGGTAGTTAGTTTCTCGAGTATAACATTTTTAATACTTTTCAGAGACTTGCATGAGATGCCATCGAGACCAGTTGTCGTATTCGTATTTAAGTTATCAATAATCTTGCTAACTTCCGTAAAAGAAGCAGGGGCAAATTCTGGTATGCCAGGGTACTTAGGTTCTATTTTAGTTCTGTACCACTGTTTGTATACTTCAGTGTCATGATGTTTAGGTGGTATTTTTTTAGCCAAGTCAGCGCCTATATTGGCAAAGAAGGAATTAAAGCAGTTGCATACGTCAGATATTTCGCTAACACAGCCCGAGGGCGTCTCAAGTTTCGACGGGGCGATTTTTAGGTTTTTTGTGATGCTCAAAGAGTTAATTAATTGCCACATTTTAAGTGGTTTTTTGGAACAGTTTTTAAAAGCTTTGTAGTAGTAACTACTTTTAGCAATCTTAATTTTTTCTCGGACTTCCTTTCTTGCTTTTAACAATTCTGTCTCTATGTTTTCTTCCTGTTCTTCGCATAGTGTCATATTCCGGGCACTTAATAAATGATTCCTTCTGCTTATTAAATCGATAATATCTTTGTTGATCCAATCTGACTTTGGTGGATTTTGTATTTTTGTTTTAGTAATCCTACTTTTCTTTACAGCTTCCATTAGATTTTGCTCAAATTGTTCGTATTTCATGTCGTCGTCCAGGAAAACAGACTGTTCGATTGTCTTGTGTAGTTTATCATAGTCCACAGTAGTGTATGTGATTTTTGTCTTCTTCAATGGTTTGTATTTGTTTATTTCTAGATATAAATGTTTGTGATCGGACATCGCGGAATTTATAACGGCTAGATGGAATTTATTGTTTCTTATATTGGTGCAGACATTGTCAAGGATTGTTTTCGAAGTTTGTGTCTCTCTTGTGCAGAATGTACTGTTTATTTTATTTAGAATTTCAAATCCATTTTCCTGCTGTGTAATTTTGTAGTTAGTAGTTGCCGTGCTTCTTTTCAATAAATTGTAGTTGAAATCTCCAAATACGACAGCCCTTTTATATTTTCGCAGCATCTGCGAGAAAGTCTCTAGAAAATTTTCATTGTTAGTTCTTTCCGGCTTGTAAATAACACCAATGTCTAAACAAAATCTGCTGAGATGAATCCATAAAAAGTGGTTGTCATCTTCACATAGTTCATCGACGAGGTTGTGCTGGAGACTGGTATGTACATATATGGAGACGCCGCCTCCTCTTCCCCTGGCGCGGTAATTATAGTAGTGAGTGTAGTCTGTTATCATAGCACTCTCAGCCTCAGAGTCACTTTTTATCCAAGTTTCCGTTAGTAAAATTAGGTGTAGAGTGCTTGTAACAGATTGGATTATACATTTTAATTCATCTACACACATCAAAAGTGTCTAGGGATCAACATATATTTTTGCAATAACTTTTCTCCTGATTGATATTAATTAAAATTTTCTTTAAGGATTCATCAAATAAAGTGTTTTCGTTTGTCACAGTAACGATAAACCAAGTCACCTTTGCATTAATAAAGAAATTTGCCATTTTCCTAATAAAGGGATATTTGACATTTGAACCACTAACACAAAAGTTCGAAAAAAAGACTGAAATAACAGTTTTCTCTAAAATTTTATTGGGTAACTTAAACAATTAATAATCCGTGTTTCTACCGCGAACACTAACAACACAAGAACATCGGTTTGGCATACTCAAAATGAGTTCATCCAAATCACGCTGTGGAATGGCCGCCCATGTTCGTTGCAACAACAAAAAAAGGTCTTCTTGCGACTGGATACCCTCCATATTCGGCAGAGCTCTTCTCTGTAGCATATCCCATGCATGCTCAATCGGGTTCAAGTCTGGCGACTGAGCAGGCCAGGGCAGGACATTGATGTTAGCTGCGGCGAGAGTCTGTCTTACAACTCTTGCGGTGTGCGGTCGTGCATTATCATGCATTAACTGAAATAAGGGACCGATTTGCACTTGTAGAGGAACGATGACGTCTGATACAATCGTTTCAGCATAAATTTGAGCGTTGAGGTTGCCTCTGATCCAAATCAACTCAGTTCTTCCGCCGATCCAAATACCCGCCCATACCATGATGGTTCCACCACTATAAGGATGGACTTCCTGGCAGGATTTTAATCGCTGTTGGCGTCCAGGGGTTCTCCAGTGTCGTATACGTCTAGTATCCGGTCTCATACCAAAACGAGACTCATCAGAAAAGCACACGAAACGCCATTGTTCTTCTGCCCAATTTCTGTGTTCAAGAGCCCATTGATATCGAATCCTACGATTGTGCATTGCTATAGGTGGTACCCGTAGCGGTCTTCGGGAATGAAGGTTCACTTCATGCAAGCGGTTTCTGACTGTTTGGTCGCTAATTAAGTTCCCTGAAGAGTGATGAAGCCTCACGGCTAACATCATGGCGGTTATTGTTGGAGCTCTTCGAGTTAAGATTTGAATGTATCGGTCTTGTCTCCGTGTGGTGCAGCGATACCGTCCTCCATGGCGCTCAGCCACGGTACCAGTGCTTCGGTAACGTGTCCAAAGTCGACTGATAACACTCTGACTTGTATTCAGAGCTAAAGCCACAGTACGTTGCCGGGAACCAGCTTCTATCATTCCCACGGCTCTGAGCATTTCTTCCCTGCTTAAATGACGTCGCCGCTCCATAATAACGTTGGTTTTAATCAGTAGTAGGGAAACAGTAGCACTAATAATGTCTTCAATGCGTTGTATGTTTTTATAGGGAAAATATTGACAGCTGATTTTCATCTTTTACTCGAATTTGATTCACAGTTCCTGATTCAAATTATGAAATGCACCAAAAAGGATCCATATAAATTTATAAAATCATAAATTTATTACAAAGCCACATCTCAATCTCAAGAAATCCGCATAAAAATGCTTGATCCCTAGACACTTTTGATGTGTGTAGTTTCCCTGGGCTCATTATACTGCGTACGTTAGCGTATAAACATTTTAGAGATTTCTTGTCGTTGATAACATTAGCATGAGTATTTGATAGTTGGTATGTGACATTACTAAGGGGATCATTTCTTAGGTCAACATTTGTTTGCGTTAGTTTTTTGGTGGTTTTTTTATGATTTTAGGAACTCCTTTAACATATTTAATAGTAAAGTTTTCCTCGCCTTCTTCTGTTCTTTTATTTAGTTCAGCTCGTAATTTTAACATTTCTTCTTTCTGTAGCGGTGTTTGGTCGGAGTAACATTTTATGTTTTTAATCTCTTTATAAATTCTATCTTTATTACGAAGTATTGCTTTAACAGTATCAGCAGAAGCAAAACAAACTTTTATGGGGCGAGATTTCTTACTGTTGTATTTGCCCAATCGAAAACATTTTGTAGGTTTAGTACAATTCGGGTCCGCTAACTTATAATTTTTATAACTTCTTGTTCATCGTATTCACTTCTTTCGACCGAATTTCCGGAGGTTATTTCTTGTAAGCCACTCACAACTATGTTTTTCTCCCTTAGGAAGCGCTCATGAATTTCAGAGATCATGGTTTCATGTGGAAAAATCATTGTTGACTGTGTATTGCCAGATGCAGAAGCTTTCAAGTTCTCGATATCGTTTGTCAGGTTACCAATTTTATTCACCAAATCAAGTTTTGAAGATTCCATTTTGACTAATTCATTCTTAACCCTATTTTGTTCCAGAGAGAGTTGTTCTGTAGTCATTTTAATATGTGTGATTTGGTCTGTAATTGTCGATACTTGTAGAGATATTTTGTCCAATTTATCAGTTTGCGTTTGGGACATATTGGTTAAAATAGACATAATTTTAGTCTCGAATTGATCGAATCTCTCAGAAAAGTCATCATTGGGTGTCTTTCTTTTGCGACATGTGACTTTGTTAATTTCTGCCTCCGACTGCCATAACTGTCTAAGGTCAGGTTGTGATTGTGATTCGCTACGAGTCGCTATCAACTCATTTCTATCGGCACACGTAATTTGATCCTTGATTGGTGATCGACGTACGGCCATTGTATGTAATGCAAACAATGATAAGTGCGTATAGTTACTTGTCCCTCACTCACTCCCTCAATTATTTTTAGAGTATATTTATCACTGACAGTATTTTTTACAAATGTAGGTAGGTAAAAAAAAAACTGGTGTATTTAGTGTTTCTCGTATCTATTGTTTTCCGTGAAAACAACTACTGTTCAACTGTTTTAGGCACTTTTCGTAACAGACCTTGTCAGGAAGACTACTTCAGAGATCTTGATGTAATGTTCACAAAGTTTATTTCCACTTTTATTCACTTCGCAGAAATTACCACTGACGTTATAATTTTTCATTTATGGCCTATCCATATATTACACAAACATAATCTGTTGCAATTCACAAACGTATCTTTGTATTTAATGCATTTTTAGTACTGAACTTAAGTTATTTCACTATTAAATAATTTTTTTGTGCAGAGCTAGATGTTGACGTTAGTAACAGTTGTCGCCATCGTGATTAGCGAATGTTTAACTATACTTACAGCCAGTTTCTTCATCAACAACTAAAACTATCAGTAAAGTATTAACTTTTACTTGACTATTACTGATATTACAGCAAATGTGTTTCTTCATCAAAGTAACAGCTAAACTAAAAGTCCTTTTCCCTTTGGAATCCAAAATGACTCCCTTACTTTACTGAGAGTGTGGTTTGTTCCTACGTGATAATTCTCCTTATGTGTTCTTAAGACAAGATTACTGGTAAATTCACATTCTCTATGTATCAATATTGGGTGTCGTTTGTCGAACGCCCATTCGGCGTTTTTCATACGACCACCGCATCTCAATATTCCATCTATATCTCACCATATAAATCCAGCTTGATTGCTAGGCTTGTCTTCTTGCCGTCACTTTCTTGTGGGAAGTGTTCCTCTTGCAGCACTTTAATTTTCTTCATACTTTTGTGTAAAACTGTATTCTCTTCTCTGAATGTCTTTTCCGGTATTGTTTCTTCGGCTTTCATGAACTATATCCAAAGGAACCTTTTTTTAGACGCTGTGTAAATGCATTTACGCACCATACCCCGAATATATATACAATATATAATTATGCGTATTTTAATTACTTTCAAATCAATTGCGTGCTAACACATGCATTGTAATACTTTCAAGTATTGACTAAGTATAATATATAGGTATCAAAAAATTTAACCTATTAGGAAATTAGCTTACATGTGTGTCATATTTCATTCAAATCGGTTAAGCATTCTATCAAGTAAGCAAATCAAGGAAGTAGAATTATTACTTTTATGAAAATCATCTATCTAGAAAAGGTTGTTAACTCTGTCTTATAGGCGTAAACTACTTGTTGCCTAACAACGGTTTGTTTACCTCTATTCTTTATCGAATTTGGCCGACATATAGAATAAGTCTGTTTATGATAGATTGTGTTAGTGTTACTTACTCCACAAGAATCGTAGATAAATCGACTCACATTATTAATTCGTGTTTGACACGACAGTGAGAACAAACGGTGTTAAGGTTGTATAGCACTGGAGAAAAGGTCTATCTATGATCGTTACTAGGCTAGCGACTATTATTATTATACTGGTGTTAACCCGTTAGAAAGAAAAATGATAATGTTCTATTAAATTTACTGTTTTGTAAAATAAAAAATAACATTTTATTAAATTCCGTTCCACTACTCTTGCTCAATTAGTAAGATCAAGTAAATATAACACTAAACTGCCTAATCCTTTTTTGTGTGTTTGGGATGAGGTCAAGGGCGGATCCAGCTTTGGCGCCAGGGGTTACATAGTCGTGGTATGTCGCATCTTTGAAGTAGGCAGTGACCTGTCGCTGCCGGCCGTAATCGAGTCGACGATCGGCAGCGAAGAGTCCTGGGATGCGGTGGTTTCCTTCTGCGAAATAGTCGTTTCGCAGAAGGAGGCTGCGGAAAGAGAGAGGGAGCTCTCGTCCTTTCATCCGGCCTGCAGCAGGCGCACCCGGCGTCGTCGGAGGGTGGATAACGCTCTCTTCCAGCCCCCTCAAATGGGTCCAGGGGCGACAGACTCAGGGACATCTGTTGCCCACTAAACATCAGGAGCCGAGGCGGCGGCGCGAAGTGTTCCATCCGCGCCACTCTTAGATATCACGGGGGGAGTCATAAAATTAGGGAAATCAAAGTTATTTTAGACAGATTAAGATAGACCAGAGTATGGACGTGCCACTCTTAATCGCCGCGGGGGTCGTCAAACATATCACTTCCCTCCCCTGACCCGAAGAGGCCCACAGTGGCGGGCCAGCACCAATCGGGGGTTGCAGAAGCAGTGTTCGTGCTCGCAACCCCCGGTGAAGGTGTGAGATGGAACACCGGGGTGGTATTTAGTCAGTAAGAGTCTGACAGACCCCGTTGCCCGCCCCAGGGCGGCAGACTTCCATGAAGATTTTCCAACCCGGAAACAAAAAAAGTAAGCTTTAGCGATAGAATTGGGAGGTCCCGGTACCCCAGAAAGGCAGATGGCGGACGCTTAGGTGGTTTTTAGCCGGTAAGAGTCCGGCACACCCCTCCGCTTCCCGAGGATAGTCCATGAGGATTTTTCCACCTTCGGAAAGAAAAGGGCCTTCAAACTCCCTCACCAAATAACAAAAATAATGAATGTTGGCGGCGGGAAATTGTGGATGCGTTCGTTCCCGAATAATGCGTTTTCCGTCAAATAAAGTATGTATTATATAAATTGATTAAAAATTGAAAGTACTTAAATAAAATCGTCTTGTGCTAGGTCCTCCTGGACCCAGCCCAGAGGGGTTCATAAGTCCCATGCCCCCTCCCTATATCTGCCCTTGGATTAGGTAAATAAACAGGCTCTAGGGAAAAAAATTGGCACCAGGGATGTTACTAATTCCATGACTGATCATATTCAAAACTGTCAGCTGTCAGTGACTGACTGTTGTGATTGTGACTTGTGACACTTGTTGTCATGAATAACGAAAACAGAGGATAGTGTGAACACAATTAAAGATACCGAAAATTAACTTTAGATTCTTAAGAATGAAAATAGAAATATGATTTCACTTGTGGCTAAAATTATCAATATATTTGCTACTAGTATTCAAACCGTTTTACTTTTAGCATCATTTACAGGAAAATTAATAGTTTCAGCTGTAACGTGGATCTTGTCTTTAATAATAAGCACACTCAAGAGCTTACTGTTATTTTTTCAAATTGTGTACGAAGATAATTCAACTATATTTACTGAAGAAATACCGGCTTCTGCCAATGGGATTATTGATACATTTGTCGATCAATTAATCTACATACAAGATGGAGTTGTTAACATCTATAACGAAATATATTCAAAATTCAATGAAATGGTAGCTACGGCTAACTGGACAACTCGAGCTGGATTTGTGGTGTTGAGTGAAGTGTTAAGTTTAGTGAAAAATTCTGTGATATTTGTGGGAGACACCATGTGGCTTATAATAACATTTTTGCCTATACATCTTCCACAATTATTAAGGGCCATGTTCAAGTATATTGGTCATATAATAGGAAGTATAATTGTGGATGCCTATATGACATTATTAAAATTCACGAATTATTTAACAGAAGTGCCTTTACAGTCTTTTATGGGAATCACAAGTGCCATAATAATTGTGCGACTTTGTGTGCATTTTAGAGAAACAATAGTTATTAACATGAACATGTTGTATTGGTCATTAATAAGAAATATTTTGTATATATACTATGTACTTTTTAATTACTTCACCAATTCAGAAGTTGGCTTAATTACACAAATGGCTGGTGGGCATGATATAAGTTCTAGAGAAGTTAATTTAAATTCATCAGCTATTGATGATACAGCAAATGCGGCTGACTCACTCTGTGTGATATGTCAAGAGCGGCAGAAATGTGTACTAACACTGCCATGTCGTCATGTATGCTTGTGCACAGATTGTTGTAGACGCCTTTATGGATATCAGCGCACTTGCCCTATTTGCAGGACATTTATTTATCACACAGTGACAGTATATTTGTGACATTTAGGTATATGTATATGCTTTTTATTTGTATCATAGACATTCCTTGGGTTCAAAGCATTTAAGTTTCTGTCAGTCATTATGGAATTGAATCTCATTTTATACATACATACAACTTAATGTATTGTAATTCGTATTGAGATTTGTAAAAAAGTTAAGGTGCTTACAAACTTTGTAAATAAAACATTTTAACATATTGTTTTACTTTATTGTAAACTAATACCTTATTCAGTAATTAACTTAAGTCTAGGTGTATTATATTTTTTCTTGACTGATTGCTTTAAGTCATCTGTTAAAATATTTTTAGTATTAATTACAAAGATGTAATTATACCTATGTACATAAAATTTTATACTCGGCGACACTATAGCGAGTCACTACTTCTATACCTAGTAACAAAAAAAAAAACATTGCATAAAAAGAAAGGAACATTTATTGAACAAAATATTTCATTGGGAAATAAGAAAGAAGCCCAGTAGATTTTTTTAAAGACTTAATATTATTCATCTCTTCGTCTTTTTATTCATTAATGAATCCATTTTCATCTACAAAATTTACATTAGAACTTGCAAATTTTTAATACATGAACTTCATTAATTTATTATGCAATATAAATACAACAGTGCACAGTATACAAACTTAACAATGATTAATACATAATAATAAGCTAGACGAAAATGCTGGAAAATATAAGAATATGTTTCAATAAAATTTTGTATAATCTTGCAAGTGTAGGTGCCTATTGTATGGTCTGTGCATATACGTAACCTACAACCTTAATCTATACTAATATTATAAAGCTGAAGAGTTTGTATGTTTGTTGGAATGCGGTAATTTCAGGAACTACAGGTCCAATTAAAAAAGTTGTTTTTGTGTTGGATAGCCCATTAATTCAGGAAGGCTTTAGGCTATATAACATCATGCTGCGAGCAATAGGAGCGGAGCATAACTAACTCCACGCGAACGATGTCGCTGGCGCCCGCTAATGTTTAAATAAACAAAAATATTATTATCGCTATAAAACTAAACATAAAAAGCCGGCCAAGAAAGTGTCGGGGGGGGTCAGGTTAAGTCATAAGAAGTTTTAATTAAACTTTGATAATAATAGATACAATTAAAAAGAAGGTTTTTTACTAATCTATCCTAATATATTGTTACGATTGGGCCTTATGTCGATGGCATAAGGTTCAATATTGCGTGACATGCAGTGTGTCACTTTTAAGTCCTATTTCCCCAGATCTAGACATTTTCTAGGTACAATAATAAAACGCATTACTAGACTTAGGATGGCCTATCGAGTGGTACAGGTCTCAACAGTTTTGTCAACAAAGTGTCGACATCGAAATTTCTAGAAACCCGTTTCCCGGAATTATCGTAGGTACTTACTTGGCCGGTGACCTCGAAGTTATGCAGTATTATTATTACGTCTAGAGGATTCTGGAATGTTCGATCAGCTGGCCTATATATAGCGCCGTGAGGCCGGCGCACAGTCAGTCTACACTCGACTAGCGATACGAAAACAGCGACAGTTAAGAAGCGATCTTAAAGAAGATCTACTGCGACAACTGTAACGAGAACTGTGAGTACTACGTAAAGTAACATCTTTAGAGTTATTGTGTGTTTACGACACGGACTTCGTGGACGTAAGAGAAGACTTCGGTGCGACATCAGCTACATTCTACTTGTCATCGCCTACAATCGACCGTACCTTCGTTGCCAATAAACTTCGTAACCCTTAACCGGCGTTTTAGTACCCCTAGCCCGTAACAATTGGTGTCAGAAGCGGCATGCCGGTCACGCCAAGGGAAGACGAAAGAGTTCGCACGCGACGACAAGCAGCGATGGATTTGGCGCGTCAAGAGGAAGAATCGCTTGGTGTCCCTGCACCCGTAGAAGATGCGGCCGTCGTAACACCGACGAATGTGAGTGCGCCTAGTACCAGCACTATTCCCGGAAGCAGCGGTCCGATTTATCGGTGTTACTGGCTCACTTGACGGCGCAAATAAAGTTGAGTATAGCAGAATCCCAGGCGCAAATAAAAGGCATAGTAGCAGAATCACAGGCAAAATCCCAGGCAGAAATCCAGGCACAAATACAACAATCTCAGGCAAAATCCCAGGCAGAAATCCAGGCACAAATAAAACAATCCCAGGCAGAAACCCAGGCACAAATTAAAAATGTAGCAGCATCCCAGGCAAAATCCCAGCAACTAGTATTGGAACTAAACGGAAAGTGGGAAAAAACTAAAGAAGAGGTGAACGAGCTTAAAATAAAAGCAACACAACAAGACGCACGTATGGACCAGCAAAATACGCGCATAGACAAACAAGAAGCGCGTATGGACCACCAAGATACGCGTATAGACAAACAGGATGCTCGTATAGACAAACATGATGCGCGTTTCGAGGCACTAGACAGCACCATCATGGAGTGTGAGAAAGAAATAAAATTCCTCCATGATAAGGTACAGAAAGGAGGCATCAAAGGGGTGATACCTAGTGCTTTGCCGACGTTCCAAGTGCCTCATTTTGACGGAACAACGTCATGGGTGGCCTTCCGCCTTCAATTCGAAAAGGTCGCAAAAGGCAACAACTGGGACGACGATCAAGCGGTAACCGCTATTACGCTTGCTCTGCGTGGTGATGCAGTACAAATTCTCGAAAATATTTCCGGCGATTGCAATACCCTAGCCTGTCTGCTAGAAGCGTTGGAGTCTAGATACGGGGAGAAACACCTCGAACATGTCTACAGGGCTCAACTCCGCGACCGCACACAGAAGAGCAGTGAGGGTTTGCAACAATGGGCAACGGAAATAGAACGTGTTGTTCGGAGGGCGTATGCATCAACACCGGGATTAATTGATGCTACTACGGTGCAAGCTTTTACTGATGGAATCCGAGATGCAGAAGTCAGGGCTGCAGTTCGTCTGGGTCACCATCAGACTCTGAAGGCAGCCTTGACACACGCTCTGGAGGTGGAAGCAGTACGCCAAGATGGCCGACAACAGCACCGCATTCGCGAGGTAACCCCAATAATTAAAACTCGGCGAGGACCAACTTGCTACGAGTGCGGCGAAAAGGGGCACATTCGAATTGATTGTCCCAGGAAGGCTAAGGGAAGAAGAACTTCTTGGTCACGTGAGGAGGCCGCGGTGATGGAGTGGCGCAAGCACGATGCGAGGGTCGAGCCCGAGCGCCCGTGTTGCGAGTCGAGTGGCGCGAGCGGAGCGATCGGAGCGGGCACCGCAAGCGACCCGCTGAACGAAAGCGAGACCGAGACCGGGAACGCGAACGTCCCGGCAAGCAAGAACACGAGCGCGAGCGGTCGCGCGGAAGGTCGTGGAGTGAGGCAGACGCAAGGCGGGACAAGGAAGTCGAGGACGAGGCGCGTAAGAAGAAGCGCCTCGAGAAAAAGGCAAGACAAAAGGACCGCCGTCGCCAGGTTACTTCAGGAAGTAACGGCCGACATTGTGACAAACAGGAAGAGAACGTACGGATTATCCAGGTAAACGCTTTGGATGAAGACTGGGATAATCAATCATTGGAAGACGCACAAAAGGAAGATAGTGACAGAGTGACTTGAAGACAGTAATCGAATGGAAACAACGTGGCCAGAGGCCCGCTTGGAGTGAAATATCAGCGCTTAGCCCAACAGCAAAAATGGCTCAATGGGACAGCCTGATAATTGATAATGGAGTTCTCAAGAGGAAATGGGAATCGCCCAGTGGACAGGAGGTCACCTTACAGATAGTTGTCCCCTGCGATAAAGTCGCGTCAGTGCTAAGACAGGTGCACGACGCAGTATCCGGAGGACATCTAGGAGTAAAGAAAACCCTGGAGAAGGTGAGGAAAAGATTCTACTGGGTGCATTGCCGCGAAGACGTAGGGGACTGGTGTAGAAAATGCGTAGCTTGCTCCTCAGTAAAAGGACCGCAAACGAGAGCCAGAGGTCGGCTGAAAGTGTACAATGTTGGTGCACCATGGGAAAGAGTTGCTGTCGATATAGCTGGGCCATTCCCTGTTACTGAAGAAGGGAATAGGTATATCATCGTCATGCAAGACTATTTCAGCAAATGGCCAGAAGCTTTTGCAGTACCTAACCAGGAAGCTTGTAATGACATAACATCACATACATATTTACCGTACCTCCAAAACCAGTACCTTAATTACCGTATCTCCAAAACCTTACATTACCAACATACGTTTGACTATTCCATCAAGAAACAATTGAACAACACCGTCTCGAAAAAGACGCCGTACGTTTTATGACATCCGTTAATAGAAACTCAGGTCGCCCTGAAAAGGGCGTTTTGCTGTTAAAGGGATATGATACTGAAGTACGTTTTGACACACGGAGCTGATACATCGCAGTGGAGATCTGTACACGAAGACTGCACACGAAGGATGAATCGCAGTGGAGATCTGTACACGAAGACTGCACACGAAGGATGAATCGCAGTGGAGATCTGTACACGAGGACTACACACCAGGTACAGCGCGGCAGAGTTCTTCACCCGACGGAGTCCCACGACGAAAAGGAACGCCTCATTTTTTTTTTTTTTTTTTAATATGGCATCTCGTAGGTAGGCTACTTAGAGACCGTTACTACTTAATCGGACTTTCCTGTGGATGCCTTAATTAAAATTAAAGCCTCCAGCCAGGGCACTACTAAAACTAAGCGACTACGCGCTAAGGGCACCCCCTGTGGGGTACGAACCTCGGCTTAGGGCGTCGCTAGAGAGGACAGCAAGGGACGGCTGGATCGAAAGTTATACTTAATGGTTTGATGACCGCGGCGTTTCCTAGTACTAGCTCTGAGAAGAAACGCCGAAACAAACTCAGAGGTCATTGTTGGGACATTTGATAATTACTGGCTCAGCTGCGGCGCGGGCTGGCCTTCATCGGACAAGGGACGGGGAGGGGGTTACTACGGAAGCGCGTCGCGATGGACCTCGGCGGCGAGGTCGGTAGGTCGGTGTTTTTGTGTATTGTGCTGGTGGCCCTATTGGCCTCTTGGAGGAGGGTAATGGGGTCATCGGGGTCTGTGAGGGCATGCCGAGGGCGGCGAAGTCGGGAGATGGTGGAGGGAGTGTAATTGGCAGCCGCTGCTAAAGAGGATTGCGGTGCTTGGCAGCAGTGTCAAAGAAACGCTTGGAGAGGCGTTTCATGAACTGCTGGATGGTGGGGATTTTGAGATCGAGATGGAGGATCTCATTACGGACGAACCAAGGGGCGTTTGTGGCTTTACGGAGGAATCGGTTTTGGACTACTTGCATCCTATGGATATAACGTGGCTTGGCATGTGCGAACACTGGACAAGCGTAAGTCATAATCGGGCGTATGCAAGCTGTGTACAAGCGCATTTTGCACCTGAGCGATAGCTTGCTACGCGGGTTGAGGAGGGGGTGGAGTCGACCTAGAGCGAAGGCGGCGCGAGCGCGGACCGTCTTAATGTGCTCTGAGAATTTAAGGTTTTGATCGAGGATAACACCAAGGTACTTGGCTTGCTTCTCCCAAGGGATCGGCTTGCCGTCCATGGTGATGGGACGTGGAAGGGTGACGCTGGCCCGCGGTTTCCTGTAGAGAACCGCTTGGCTCTTAAGAGGGTTGACTTCGATCCTCCATTTCTTAAACCAGGCAGCTAGACAGTTGACTGCTCTTTGAAGATGGAGGCGAATCTGGACTGGACTGTATCCCGAGTAGTAGATGGCTGTGTCGTCTGCGAACAGAGCGACTTGAGCTTTACTGCTTTTCGGGATGTCGCTGGTGAATAGCGTGAAAATGAGGGGGGCTAATACAGAGCCCTGGGGGACACCTGCACGGATGGGGCGGGGGGAGGAGAGCGCTCCTTCGATTTTGTAGCGAAAGGAGCGGTTTGACAGAAAGTCCCGAAGGATGAGTACGAGACGGTCAGGCACACCGAGTTGGTACAGCTTGTAGATTAAGCCGTTGTGCCAGACTTTGTCAAACGCCTTCGCTATATCGAAGTAAACTACGCCTGTGTACATACCACGCAGGAAGCCTGCGTGAATGTGTTCAGTGATGCGTAGGATCTGTTGCGGACAGGAGTGTTGGGTACGGAACCCGAATTGTTCTAGTGGGATAAGGCCCTTGTTCTCGGCGTAGGCTCTGAGACGCTTATATATAAGCCTCTCATAGATCTTACCGAGAACTTTGAGTAAGCTGATGGGACGGTAGCTAGTGGGTTCGGCTTTAGGCTTACCGGGCTTAGGAATGCCTATCACAGTGGCTTCTTTCCACGTTTGTGGGAAAATGTTATTACCTAATGCACCAATGAAGATGGTGGTCAAGAGGATGATCAGGTGGGCAGGGAAGAGGCGGATCACTCTGTTGGTGATGCCGTCAGAGCCGGGCGCTTTCCTGAGTTGAAGACCTTTGACGATGTCCTGCACTTCATCAGGGGTGATGGGGGGCAGGGGATCCTCAGGGTCGTCAACAGGTGGGAGGGAGGTTCTACGTTCGACTTCAGCGTCAACCTCAAGGAGATGAGCTTGGTCTACTGGTAGGAGGCTGGGGGAGCACTGGGCTTCTAGGCAAGAGGCGAGGCATTCAGCCTTGTCATCGTCATCGAAGGCGATGGAATTATCAGGGCGAACCAGGGGAGGCATGGTCACAACTTCATTGGATTTAAGTTTCCTCTGAAGGTTCCAGAAGGCTTGATGGGTGGGCTCTAACTCATCCAGCATCTTATCCCAGCCAGCTTCACGCCACTCCGATACACGTCTTTTTACAGCTCTCTGTAAATAGCGCATATGGGTTTTGTTAGCCGCGCAGGGGAATCTGCTGTAGGCACGGACCGCCGCGTTCTTCTCGGTCAACAGTTCACGCAAGTCAGCAGGGAGTTTCCAGCGACAGTCTTCTGTCACTGTAACCTCCTTTGAACATTCGTTCAGTACCGACTGTACGTGATCCGTGAACGAGTCGATCGCAGCTGTCGTGTCAGCGATAGAGTCGAGGCGTGCAGGTATGGAGTCCAAGTGGGGGGATGTGGTGGATTTCAGCCGATCGCTTACTTTCCTCCAGTCCGTTACCACTTTCTTCAGGGGTGCTAGACCTGGGTCAGGGAGGCCAGTACGGGGAGCCAGTCTGATAATGACGCCTCAGCGCAGCGTAGCGACCTATATTTATAGATTCACAGCGCGGGCTCTCGCGGCGGCCGGCGCCCGACTTCGCCCCGCGCACCCCCGCACCGCGACTCGGCGCGTGCATAACATCGTAAATAATAATACTGTTTTGATAAATGTAAATAATTAGGCATACCACTACTTGTACCATAGAACGTGCATTCCTCTTGCTACATTAATGCAGAGAGCGCCTACGCCGTAGCAACGAGCTATATACGCTCCAGATTTGGTTGCTATTTCATAACTACAGGCAATTCAGTATGTTCAACCCAAAGCGCACGCCGCCTAAAACTCTGCTCCGACATGAACAGTCACTCTCTGAATCGGACTTGGTGAATATTTCACCCTCTAAAGCCGACTTTAATGTTACCTGTCGTAAACGCAAGCTACCTGAGTGCGATCATGATGATGTTCTTTTAGGCATAAAAGCAGACCTTCAAAAATCTACCTCCATCCAGACAGATTTACAAAAAACTGTTATGGAGTGGAGGGAATCCCTGGAAGGTAAATTAGCTGTAATTAATAGCAATATTGCATCGATCAGAGGAGACCTAGAAACATATATTAAAAAAACAAAAAAAGAAATGTCTAGTCTACGCTCTGAGAATGCCGCCTTAAGGGATACGGTCTCAAAACTCTCTGAAGAAGTCTCTCAGATAAAAATATCAGCGCAACTCATGTCTGACCAATACGACGACTTCCAAAAACAGTTGAGTAAAATTAACGACCGTTCTTTAAGCGTTAACCCCGATATCGTCAATGCTCTCGAATTAAAAATAGACAACCTTGAGCAGCAGGGTAGGCAGTGCAACCTTGAGATCTCCAATGTCCCTGAGAGGCGAGGGGAAAACCTGGTGTCTTTGTTGGAGGATATTGGCAAAAAGGTCAAGTTCAATATATCACAAGAAGACATTACATCCATACACCGTGTACCACATGTCACGACCAGCGTTAAACCTAAAAATATCATTGCGACGGTAAAAACACGAATTCTGAGGGAAAACGTTATTACTGCTTGTCGCTTAAAGAAGGGACTTACCTCTACGGATCTGGGCATTGCTGGTGTATCACATACTGTGTATGTTAACGAGCATTTAACACTGCAGAAAAAACAATTACTGCGTGAGACTCGAGAGGTAGCTAAAAGATTTGATTATAAGTTTGTCTGGGTAAAGCATTCCACTATTCTCACTAAGCAGTCTGAAACTTCACCCACTATTGCCATTAGATGTAAAAATGATGTCAAAAAAATTAAAAATATTCCACGCAATTAGTTCATAGTATTTAGATATATTTACTATTCTATACATAATATTTAGGTAATATGTATGTTAACGTAAAACTAAACAATGGCTCATATATTGAATAAACTTTACTTATTATGTATGTTTTTAGTGTATCTTCTTTTCTTGTGTTGTATTCATGTTAGCTATGTTGAAAAATGTTACTATATATTATTGTACTGTCTCACTGCTTGGTTCAGGAAATATTTGCTAATGTGTAAATGTTTGTTACGCAAATATTTGTTTACATGTAATTCTGTCCTGCTGCATCGGGTCGAGTTAAAATATCGGGCTCTTAGGTTGTTCGTTAGTGAAACATATAATGTTGGCTTGATACCTTATTGTAAAACTTACTATTGCAATGCCTGATAATTTGGTTATTTATTATCAAAATTGTCGTGGGATCCGCACCAAACTGCACATTTTATACATGAATATTATATCAAATTGCTACGACATTATAGTGCTCACAGAAACCTGGTTAACACCTGAAATATTTAATAATGAATTCATTGATTCTCGTTACGTGGTACATAGGTGTGATCGTGATCGTGCGGCTACGAATAAAAAAGATGGAGGTGGCGTTCTGATTGCTGTACTGAGGGAATTGCGCTCTGTAGGAATGAATTGTCGTTTTAATCTTGAAGCTGACTTAGAACACGTCCTCTTAAAACTTCCTAGTTCAACTAAAGGGAAGAGCCAAATTTTCGGGGCTGCCTACATACCACATAAAACACCTGAGTCTATTTATGTTCATTATTTTGATCTTCTACAACCTCTACTTGGTGACGATAACGTAGAGCAGTTCTATCTCCTGGGTGATTACAACTTACCTGATATTGACTGGATTCCCTATAGTAATAATGTATCGGTATCGGGGCTAGTTTGTGGTGGCAATTCTTCAATGATTAGACATCTTAGTGTATTTATGTCTTTCCTTAATGCTCGTCAGTATAACCCTATCAAGAATCGTAATGGGAATTTGTTGGACTTGGCCATCAGTAACAATGATTGCTCTGCTTTCCCTGCCTCGGACTACCTGCTGCAACCCGACATTCACCAACCTCCGTTCTGCTTGTTAATACCGTTTAAAACGCCCTATACAAACATGATTCGAAAGTCTTTGAAAAAGTTTAACTATCCTAAAGCTAATTACGAGAAAATAAATGAGGAATTAAGTAAAATTAATTGGAATGAGCAGATCGGGTTATTAAACTCCATAGACGAGGCAGTCGATAGGTTTTATAATATAGTTTTTAGCATAATTAAATCTAACGTTCCACTCGTTAATTCTAAAACCTCGAAATTTCCGTTTTGGTTTTCACCATCTTTGATACATATTTACAAAAACAAGTTGAAAGCCTGGGTTAAATGGAAGGTGTATCACAATATCTCTGATTACGAACAGTTCTCACTATACAGATCTAGATTCCATATTGAATGCAATTCATGCCTCAAAAATTACATAGAATCTGTTGAGGAGGGCATTCGCTGTAACGTTAAATACTTCTGGACGTATATTGCTAATCGAAAGTCTTCTTCTGGTATACCTACCTTCTGGCATGAAGTACAAAGACCAAAGTACCAATGACCCCGACGAAATTTGTAACTTGTTTTCGAATTTCTTTAGTGTGTTTCTTCGAGTGGAGATTCTGATCGCGATTCCCTCATCAGTAAGATCGAGTTAAGCACAAATGAGATACTGAAGGCACTTAACTCTCTAGACTCAACTAAGGGTTCAGGACCAGATGGTCTTCCGGTCATGTTTCTCAAAGCTACAGCTAAACATATTTGCACTCCTTTATACATTATCTTTAATAAATCACTGACACAAGGAATTTTCCCCGAGGCATGGAAAAGTGCGAACATAACACCAATATACAAATCGGGCTCTAAGCATGATGTTGAGAACTATCGTCCGATATCCATTATGTCAGCACTGCCGAAGCTTTTTGAGCGGTTAGTCCACAACAAAGTGTATCCTGTTGTTCATCATAGTATAATCTGTCAACAACACGGATTTGTAAAGAAAAGATCAACTACCACAAACTTGGTGGCATTTGTGGACTATTTATTCAACAATATGGATTCTCGTGTGCAGGTGGATGCCATTTACACTGACTTTCGAAAGGCATTCGACAAAGTCGATCATGAGCTTCTACTCGATAATATTTCTTTTAACGGTATACGTGGTGATTTACTCCGATGGTTCTCTTCATATGTCAAAAATAGAACTCAAAGGGTCGTAGTTAACGGTTTCAGGTCTTCGACAACTCTTAATGTAACTTCCGGGGTACCTCAGGGTTCAATTTTGGGACCCCTTTTATTTATTTTATTTATCAACGACATTGACATTTGTTTTAGAAATTCCAAAATCTTGCTCTATGCTGATGATCTCAAAATTTATAGGCCTATCAAAAATTTGCAAGATTGCGCGTTATTGCAGGAAGATCTAGATCGCTTTAGTGAATATTGCAAACACAATAAATTGCAATTGAGTCTATCTAAATGTTGTTGTATCAGTTTCACGAAAAATAAAAATGTTTTCAAGTACCCATATTCTTTAGATAATACTTCGCTGTCAAGAGTGCCTCTTATTCGTGATCTTGGTATTCTTCTTGACGATAAACTTCACCTTGATACCCACATTAATAAGGTTGTAAATAATGCCTATACAATATGTTAAGAAAACCCTGTCCGATCCGTGAAGGTATTGTTAGGTATCGATAACTGATTCTACTAATGCCTGCAAAACCTGTGTAAACTTAAAAAAAATACCCCCTAAAAAATAAATAACTTAAATAAAATAAATAGGTAATTTCATGGCAACACAGGCACAGGTCATGACCGCAGTTGACCTCATGCTTGTAGGTATAGGTAGCTTCTCCACGTTTATCGACTCTCGAAAGAAACAATGATACTTAGGCAGCTCGAGAAAAGAACTTTTTTTAAGTAGGAAGGTCGTCTGACTCTCCGAATGTATCATTTCATTGGATGAGCACAATGGCTATGGCGGAGATGTTCCATATTTCGTCGCACGAGATTAGCACGGACATGCACACAAATAAAAATCAAGTGGTGTCAAATCCGCGCTGGCCACAGTTGGCCCCTACCAATCCACTGCTCGCCGAACTGATAATGGACAATAATGATAATGTACTCACGTACAGGTCGGAAAAAAATATCCTGAGGCACCGTCATGCTGGAACCCTCGTGCATTGACCGATAAGTCCCCACTTCCAAATCGTCTAACACCTGATCACAACACAGCTAATTGCAGTTACTACCTCCATCAGCATGTTACATTACTCTACGTTAGAAAACAACATGATCACACAATACACGAACAGTGTGTACACCAGCAACGTTTACGTGCAACTAATAATTTAAAGTAAAAATTATTTTTATTTTATAAACATAGGTATCTACGCGGCTGCCGGCGGCATGCTTTGATAGAGATGTGTAAGTAATCAAAATATTGTTTTTTTTTATCGATTGATACTCGTCTATTTTTGGTATCGATTTAGTATTGTAGTTTCTCATTCTTATTCTCGATTCAACATCGCATGGAATTGTTTAGAACTTTTACAAAACTCAAATTAGCGAGGTACACTGCTGTAAATGAAAATCATGCCAAAGTATTAATTTCAGTTTCTGTCTGAATATCGATGATATTGACCGATAAAATATTTGTAAAACTTTACTAAAATTGTGTTTCATAAGTCTTTCTCGTTTCTGTTTACTAATACTTGTGTTATAATAATGTTATTAGTAATTAATCGATAAACAAACAAAAGTACTTTTACCATTGGGTAATCTGTGTTTTACAACAAATCCTTCAACCAGATACAAGTTTCGATTAATAGCGATAAAAAAACGTTATTACGCAAAAAATAATACATCCCTAGTTTCTCGTACTTTTTCATTTGAAGACACCGACAAATTCGCCGCGCGCCGGCATCACAAAGGAGACCGCCAAATATTGAACATAAATTTATACATTTAATATCCAACAATAAATCAAACGATGATACCGCCGAAAATGGTGTTGTCACATTTTAAAAATTTACCTATTTTTGGGGAAGTTCGCGGGAAAAAAAGATAATTTCAAAATTCACTAGTATTGTTACTATGATGATTATGTAAAATTTCATATTTTATTTGGTCATGTGTTTACCTAACCTTTATTATCCTTACGGGTCGGACAGGGTTTTCTTAACATATTGTAGAATGTATGGTTTTGTGATGAGATCTGCGAAGGAGTTTGTGCGACCCTTCACCTATTTGTATCTGTACAAGTCTTTGATCGGATCACAGCTTGAATACGCTGTGCCAGTGTGGAATCCCTTTTACAATAAGTATTCAGAATGTATTGAAAAAGTTCAAAGAAAATTTTTAAAAGCCATGCATTTCCGTTGTTTTCACACAAATCCATCTTATGATTATTTGCTTAAGAAGTATAAATTGCTGGACCTTAAATCAAGGCGCACTCTGCTAGAGACGATATTTTTATTTGATTTATGTAGTAATGCATATGACTGTATTGATATTCATAATAGAATAAGTTATATAGTTCCTAGAACGACAGTGGGTCGAGCGGTGCGGTCTCGGCCACTGTTTGCAGTTACCTCTTGTCGAAGTAACGCGGGTATGCGTGCGCCTTTGCGGCGACTTGCTAATAATTACAATGATAAATTTCATCATATCGATATGTTTGCTCTTTCTGCTTGTAGTTTCAAAAATACTGTTCTAAAGGTGCTTAGTCAATAACAATAATTTTTATTGCATCGTTTATACATTTAAGTTTTTGCTCTGTTACTAGGATTTGACTTTATATTACTTACTTGTAGGTTTAAATTTTAATAGCATGATTTGTGAATATTATATATTTTTTTTGTGTATTCTGTGGAAAATGTGGTTGGTTACACATTTGCTTATATATTTATGTATTACTCTCTATTATATATAATGTGTCACTGTTTGTTTTCCTAAATAAATAAAAATAAAAAAAATAAAATAAAAACGTGTGAATATAAACAGGGCATTTGAAGTCGAAATACACAGATCATATCGGACACGCAAGTTTTATTTTACCTAGAAGATTCCTCCCTCCAAAAGCTCATACAGTCGCCAAAAAGCTAGTTCACGAGGTGTTCTGTCGATTTGGCGTTCCCTTGGAGTTACACTCTGACCAGGGTAGAAACTTCGAGTCTTCACTATTTCAAGAGGTTTGCCAACTACTCGGGATATATAAGACTCGTACAACACCGTATCACCCACAGTCAGATGGAATGGTCGAAAGATTCAATCAGACGTTGGAGAATCATTTGGCCAAAGTAGTGGAAGAACATCAAAGGGATTGGGACCAATACATTCCACTCTTTTTAATGTCATACCGCTCAGCAACACATGACAGCACAGATTGCACACCGGCGAAAGTCAACTTCGGCCGAGAAATTAGACTACCCATAGATGCACTAACCGGAACACCTCCCGATACTCCTATCCTAGCCGCCGACTATGTGGCCGACCTGCGGCGTAAATTAGATGAAATACATGAGCTAGTAAGAGAGAATGGTCTGAAAACCAGTGAGAAAATGAGGATCCGATACGACCGCAAAGCTCACGTGCCCGGATTTGAAGAGGGAACTTTGGTATGGTTACATAATCCCATTAGAAGAAAAGGAAAGAGTCCAAAGTTCCAAGCCAAATGGGAGGGTCCGTACACGATAGTAACCAGAATAAACGATGTCACTTACCGGATTAAGAAAGGACCTAGAGGGAAGCTGAAGGTCGTACACGTAGACCGCCTAGCTCGCTATTATGGATCAAATCATGCTCGGGACGAGCATGACTAAGAAGGGGGCAATGTTACGATTGGGCCTTATGTCGATGGCATAAGGTTCAATATTGCGTGACATGCAGTGTGTCACTTTTAAGTCCTATTTCCCCAGATCTAGACATTTTCTAGGTACAATAATAAAACGCATTACTAGACTTAGGATGGCCTATCGAATGGTACAGGTCTCAACAGTTTTGTCAACAAAGTGTCGACATCGAAATTTCTAGAAACCCGTTTCCGGGAATTATCGTAGGTACTTACTTGGCCGGTGACCTCGAAGTTATGCAGTATTATTATTACGTCTAGAGGATTCTGGAATGTTCGATCAGCTGGCCTATATATAGCGCCGTGAGGCCGGCGCACAGTCAGTCTACACTCGACTAGCGATACGAAAACAGCGACAGTTAAGACGCGATCTTAAAGAAGATCTACTGCGACAACTCTAACGAGAACTGTGAGTACTACGTAAAGTAACATATTTAGAGTTATTGTGTGTTTACGACACGGACTTCGTGGACGTAAGAGAAGACTTCGGTGCGACATCAGCTACATTCTACTTGTCATCGCCTACAATCGACTGTACCTTCGTTGCCAATAAACTTCGTAACCCTTAACCGGCGTTTTAGTACCCCTAGCCCGTAACAATATTATAAAGCTGAAGAGTTTGTTTGTTTCTTTGAACGCGCTAATCTCGGGAAGTACTGGTCCGATTAAAAAATCTTTTTGCGAAGGATAGCCCATTAATCCAGGAAGGCTATATAACATCACGCTGCGACCAATGCGAGCGGAACATATAAAAAAATGTATCGAAACCTACGCGGGTGAAACCGCGGGGCGCAGCTAGAAAGTGCTGAACTTAAAAATACCATAAGTAAATAACTAAATCAATTTTTCTTTTACGTCTTTTTCCGATACGTGTCTTCACCTACTTCAATGGGTACGTTTTTATGGTCGTGGAGAAGTGCCAGTTCGGTTAGACGTTCATCAACCATTGAAGCTGTTTGCCATGCTTTGATTTTTCACACGTGGCCTATTCAGACTTAAATGTTAACTTCACATACGCAACACGACACCGTAGCGCGCATTGCGGAATAATGGGAATAAGTTAATATATTATAGGCGCTGTGCGCGTGACACACACATGCGCAGCTCCACATGCAGGCACACACACAGTATTCCACGCGAGCGGAGAATACATACCCACAAACCGCTCGTCACTCACTACCACCCCCCGCATCCCCGCAGCCAACTGTACATAGCTGGTGGTTGAGCTGTTAGGGGGACGGGGTAAGTATCCACTGTAGCGGAGCGCTAACCAAAACCGACGCCCTGTCGCTTGATCGACTCTTGCTGGGCAGTTCTCTGGGCAACTAGAGATCCCACTCGGCAGGGGCTCGAGCACGGCGTCGAGAAGCACTTCGGGCGCTCCTACAGTCACACACTACAAGGCACACCGTCGACCGCCGGAGGGAAGGCACGGCGACAACTTAGGCGTGCGAAGATGGCACCCTTAGGGTGCAACCCAACGACGGGTCCCCAATTCTGGGGACCGAGACTAGGCCACGGTCATGGGGCTATAAAGGAGCCCCCAAACCGTCTCCTCGCGCCCCCATCTCGGGGTCGCAGAGAAGTTCACGAACGGGATAGCTAACAGTATGTCCAGCCCCAATAATATCACCAGACGCCATCTTTAATCATCGTGCGGTCCGTCGCTAGCGGCGTTTGGGCCCTCATGATAAAACGGTCTCAATGTCAAGGTTTTGGACTGGTTACTGGCCCACAAGGCTGATGAATCCTACTAATATTATAAAGGCGAAAGTTTGTAAGTATGGATGTATGGATGTTTGTTACTCTTTCACGTAAAAACTACTGAATGGATTTGGTTGAAATTTGGCACAGGGGTAGATAATAGTCTGGAATAACACATAGGCTACTTTTTATCCCGGAAAAATATGCAGTTCCCGTGGGATAGGAAAAATATTAGTCCACGCGGGCGGAGCCGCGGGCGAAAGCTAGTTATATAATAATAGTTAGATTGAATAATAGCTGCGGAACCACTGATTTTAAATAATATTAATAAAGTTTCACACCATCACGGAGGTGTTACTTACGGGATCGATGGTAATTTTAAAAGGTTGCAATTGAGACAAGCCAATTGCGACTTTATTACCAAGTGCAGACGCTTTGTATTTGGATACCAACGGTTGTTTCGAGTGGTTTTGGGCCATTGTGATTTGAAGTTTGTGCGGATCGCAAACTTGTTATTTGTGTTTCAATTGGTGTTTATGTTTGGTAGTTAGCATCGAGATTAGAATTTTTTGTAAATAGATGTAGTTTATCGTGGGCATGTATTCACTGCGGGGGGGAGGCGTTGTGGACTGCTATGTTCTTCGGTGAAGATAATAACAAGTAGCTATTTACATACCAAGAAAAATACAATTACACATACAATAGGATATAAGAGGACATTACACAAACAAACAAACAATAAGTAACCTTTATGCTTAAAAAATAAAACTTAAGCTAAAGGTCTAACCTATCCTTAAATCTAACAGTGCGACCTGACCGAGTGGTAACTGGTTGTTGAACAACAGGTGGTACAGTCGGCTGTACGGGCGCGGATGACGCGGATGCAGGGGGCGCTTGCGCGGCAGGCGCGGGCGCTGCGATCTGTTGCGGAGCGGTTACCCGGGAGAGGTCGCTCTCATCACGTGCGATGAATGCAGGCTTCACGCGGTCGATAGTGACCGTCACGCGTTTACCTGCCATGTCGATGTCGATTAACTTGTCGGTCCGTGACATTACCTTGTAAGGACCAGTGTAGGGAGGTTGAAGTGCGCGGCGAACGGTGTCGTCTCGAAGAAAGACATGGGAAGCATCCTGGAGATCCTTGAAAATAAAGGACGTCGGTCGCGTGTGTCGCGACGCCGGAGTTGGACGCAGAGCAGACATTTTCGCGCGTAGAGTCGTCACAAAATCATGTGCGTTGTCAGTGGTATGGGGTGGACTGGCTATCAGGAATTCTCCCGGTAGGCGCAGCGGCTCCCCATAAACAAGCTCGGCAGCTGAACATTCAAGATCCTCCTTCAAGGCAGATCGAATGCCGAGAAGAACGATCGGTAGGGCTCGGTGCCAGGTGTCGTTGTGGCACATGAGAGCCGCCTTCAACTGCCTATGAAAGCGCTCGATCATGCGGCATGCCATTTGCCTGAGGATGGTAACTAGTGGTTCGCTTTCGATCGGTCGCGCCAATGTTCATGAGTCGTTTGAAAAGGTCGGACTCGAACTAGCGGCCTTGGTCAGTCGTGACGGTTGTAGGAACGCCGAAGCGTGCGATCCAACCTTCTACGAACCGATCAGCTACCTCCTCTGCGGTTATCGAAACCATTGGCCAAACCTCGGGCCATCGAGAGAAACGATCGATCGCTGTCAGGCAATATGAGTAACCTCTCGATGTTGGCAGAGGGCCAATAATATCTAAATGGACATGACGAAACCTGGATGATGGTGGGTTGAAGTTTCCGAGCGGTGCGGAAACGTGGCGTGTCACTTTGGCGCGTTGACAGTGGACGCATTGCCTCGCCCAGGCGCGGCAGTCGCGCGCAACGCCGGGCCACACGTAACGCTGTGCCACGAGACGCGCGCTGGCGCGAGCGCCGGGGTGACCGAGTGCATGTAGGCGGTCGAAGGTGAGGCGGCGCAGCGATGGCGTTGGGAAGGTCATTAATATAGAGCAAAAATAAGAATGATCCCATCACGCTGCCTTGGGGTACTCCAACAGCATTTGTCTTATAGTTGGATTTATAATCTATTTTGTTTCCATCAATATAGCCTTTTTAGCATTGTTTTTTCAACTATCTTCGATATTATTGGAATTAGGGTTATAGGTCTATAGTTCGCCATGTCAGATTTATCACCATTCTTAAAAATTGGTTTAACTATTGAATTCTTGAGTGTGCTTGGAAATTTACCTTCTGAGAACGACATATTAATTACGTAGCTCAGTGGTTCACATAAGTTCTTAGCAGAAGCTTTTATAATTTTGGTGCTTATTTCGTCAAAACCGACAGACGCAGTATTATTTAGGTTTTGTATTATCCTGAACACTTCTACTGCATCAGTAGGATTTAGGAATATAGAATTATTCTGATTAATGTCCATAGTTCTATTTATAGCGTCTATATTATAAGTGAATTCATTATTATTTGTCAATTGGATATAGTAATTATTAAACATGTCACAAATATTTTGAGGGTCAATGACGTTGTTGGTTTTTGTTACAATTTGTTCTATGTCAATATTTGTTCGTACGTCACCAATTTTTTTATTGATAATGTCCCAAGTAGCCTTGCATTTGTTTTTCATGTTTTCTATATCTTTATGCTTGGAAAGGAAGCTAGAAGCTTCACCAGAGCTGCGTGCCGCTTACGACGAGGTCGTAAATGAATACCTTTCTTAGAGTTATATCTCGCCCGTCTCCGTTCCCCCGCATGAGACCGTAGATGTGTATCCTACTTATATAATCCCGCATCATGGGGTTCTCCGTCCAAACAAGTCTTCGTCTAGGCTGCGTCCCGTACTAGATGGCAGCTGTAAGATATCATCCGGTGTCTCGCTGAATGACTTGCTGCACAGTGGGCCGAACCTACAAGGTGACTTGTTCAGAATTATTTTAAACTTTCGTCTGCATTCAGTAGCGATGACCGCTGATTGCAAGCAGATGTTTTTGCAAATTATGCTTCGCGAATCTGATCGACGCTATCAGAGAATCCTTTATCGGTTTAATCCTAATAACCCGCTTTGCTTGTACGAATTCAATAGAGTTTGTTTTGGCTTAAAGTTCAGTCCTTATCACGCCTTGCGCACTGTGCAACAACTCGTCACGGACGACGGAGTTGATCATCCCGCTGCTGCCGTCGTCGCTCCTCGTGTCTGTACATAGACGACGTCGCATTTTCTGTCGGTACAGAGGACGAGGCGATTAGCACTGCCAACGACTTAATCGCTCTGTTTAAGGGCGCTCAATGGGACCTTGTGAAATGGAACAGTAATTCCAAAGCTGTGCTCAACGAACTTTCCGCTTCTCATAAGGTGGCGCTGTTTCGTTATTGATCAAAAACGCGCTGAACACACGAGACAAGACAGATTAGTATCCGCTTGGAACTCGATCGCCACCCGCGTTTGCACCGCTCTGCGGTGTGATCCTATCCGCTTCCCGCTGTCGCTGCATAAACAGTATCCAGTTGGATTCAATTCGCTGACCCGCTAACCGCGCCGCATAGTTTTGCTATGTGAGTAAACTTTTGTTGTTTTGTTGTTTGCTAAACGATATAATCAGGCGATTTTAAGTTATATCCACCCGCTCAATTGGTGGCGTGTCTTTGTGGCTTCAAGAGAAGAAAACAAAAATGTTAAATTGCGGAGAACTTAGTGACCACGTGTGTTTTTACCGAGCTTGGGCTGAACTGCGCCGCCGACAAGAGGGTGAAAAGCCGTCGAAGACCTTTAAACTGATCGAAGTCTTACCTTAGTGAAAAGTCTTAGTGAAAGAGGTAAGGTGCATGGCATTCTATAACCCACTCCCTAGGTTAAAAGTTTTCTCGGCGACAGTAACGCCATTTTCTTTTCTACTATTAGTAAATTACAGTTCACGATCGAAGGAAGGTATATTATACACACACAAAGCCACTTGGCCGTTCCAGGCGGACATAGGTCCGTATTCCAGAAGGAAACTCAAGCATTGGTCTCTGCTTAAGCATTACTTGAAACTAGTTTCAACCAATCAAAAGGCTTGAAACGAGACTTAAGTAGAGCTTGAGTTTGAGTGACGTTCTGTAATCCGGCCTTAATGCCTTAGGCATTTTCTACCAGTTTACCTTAAGGATGCAGAGACAAAACATGGTAGGTGCAAAGACACGAACTTCGTGGACGTATGGGAAGACTTCGGTGCGACATCAGCTACGTTCTACTTGTCATTGCCTACTACCGTCTGTACCCTCGTCGTCAATAAACTTCGTAACCCTTAACCGGCATTTTAGTACCCCTAGCCCGTAACAACATAAAACTGGGGTTGATAAAACAGTTCGTAAAAGCTCTTAACAAATATGGCGAAGGTTTCAAATATATTGAAAAAGTGTTTCCAAAATTGAGTAGTGAGAAAATCAAAGGTGGTATTTTCGATGGGCTACAAATCAGGAAGTTTAATTAAAAAATTATCAACCATATGACAGCTGTCGAGAAATGTGCATGGGAAGAGTTTGTTTGGGTAGTGAGAAATTTTTTGGGCAATAGGAAGTCTGACGGCTACATTCAACACGCTGAACAGATGCTGATATACTTCCAGCGGCTTGAATGCAACATGAGTCATCATCATCCCAGCGTTAATCCCAGTCGCATCCGAAGCCTTTTTCAGCTTTGGAGTTTTGGGGTCCGCTTTACCAGTCCAACTGCTGATATGGCTAAACTTCGACATTTTCCGTGAAGCGACTGCCGTCTGACCTCCACAACCCGAAGGCGACATCGAAGCATTACAGTTAGACCAATTGTTGGAATTTTGAGGGCTCCAACAACCCGTAACGACTGCCACTAGATGTTCGTATGGCAACCGAGACCAACGGCTTAACGTGCTTTCCGAGGCACGACCAGACCAGTGCAAATATTCATATTAATGCATACAAATACTTGCACTGTGCGGGGATCGAACCCGCGCCACCTTGCGCAGCGGCCGCGTCCGCTACCGCTACACCACGGAGGCTGTCGAAATTCTTAATTAAATAGCTAAGAAAAAGATGCACGGTCTGAACTTAATTTAAATATAGTTTGTGAACAAATCGGGACCATTAATTAATTAGTTAACAAAATATATAGTTTTCATGTTGCATGTAATTACTATTACTTACAATGCTTTTTTATACTTAAACTAGGTATGTGCATTTACAATGAAAAACCCTGTCACTTCGTAACTCCAAAACTAGAGCTGCTTCATAAAAACGGCATATATTTTTTAAATCAGCATGGATAAAATTATTCAGATTCATGTAAAAAATCCCATGCAACGGACATGCTCTATTCCAGTGTATAATTAATAATCCCCAAATGGGCGGAAGCTAGTTTCAAATAAATCAGTACAGTTATGAAGAATTCAGAGGTGAAATCCTTGATTGGCTGTACTAATTTTTATCCAAACTTACAAATTTTTAGAACATAAAAGCTATATTAAAAGGTGTTGTTTTTTGTTGACCTATTTAAGGCGGATCAAATTGCCATTAGTTGTTTTTAGTCATAAACCACTGATTAGGCAGCACATGCAAATTCTAGGTATTTCTTTCCAGATTTTTTTTCAACTAAAATATACAATACACATATTTCACAGTTGTGATAGCTCAACTAAAATACATGATGTACCTAAACATAATTTATAGCCTACCTATATATAGCACCCACTTATACATATAATAAAGTTTGCTGCCAATGAAAAGATTTTTAAAATAGGATCATTAAATTCAGTAGCTTATACAGAGTGGTGCTGATAATACGACAATAAATAAAAACACGGCCAATGCTGGTTCCATCGCATAAAATCTGAAGCGCAATAGAATATCCTTTAAAATATTTAAATATTATTTCCTTAATAATACACTGACCTCCCATCGGCAACAGTGTCCTGTATCAACTTGCTCTTTTGGCACCAATATTATTAAAGTTTAGTACCGGTGGATGCGGCTGTCATCAACCTGTAAGCGCCTCCTTTTTTTTTGTTGGGTTGGGAAATCATCAAATGACTTCTCCCGCTCTGGGCGGAGCGAAAGGGCGTGTCAGACTTTTACTGACGAAAACCCACCCGTTTTTCTTCACTTGCCTGTGGGACGGCCAGGGCCACGGTTTCTTGTTTAACCAACCCCCAACCCGCAACCCTGACCCAGGAGGCATTGGTCTTCGTGGACCCCGTCACGATGTGCTGACATCTCTTTGAGGCGCGTAAAACACGACGCGCCGTCGACTCGGGCCTGGTCCTTACCGGGCGGCGAGCTGCCCACTGCTGACCGCCCGCAGGCCCGCGCCTACGGAGGCTGGGAGGTTGGTGTCATCTCCCGACCAGGGCGTATCCTGCGGCAGCTAGTGGCATGAGGGCGCTGGGATTCCCGTTGCCTCACGCGCTCCGCCTCCTCCTTTGCCAGCATTACTGCTTCGCAGAAGGAGGTGACGGCCTGCCATGCACTCTCGCTCTGGACCATGGCCTGGACCAGGGTCGGACGCGAGAGATCGCCACTACGAGGACACGGCGGTGCTCTACCCAAGCCGGGCAGACCTCCACTGTATGCTCCACCGTGTCCTCAGGGCGATTCATACAATGGTGACATCCTGGCGTTTCCTCCCGCTTTATACGGAACAGGAACCTCCCGAAACAACCGTGTCCGATGAGGACCTGCGTCAGACGGAAGGTGAGGGCGCCGTGGCGCCTCTCTAGCCACTCCTCAAAGAGGGGACTTACCGCCGCTATTGTGGCGTGCCCAGCACTGGGTTGCGATTTCTCGCGGTAGCGGAGTTATAGCCCGGCGTTTTGCCTCCTCTCGCCACTCCCACATGTGGGCGAGGACTTTGTCCTGTAGATCCCATGGCAGGCAAGGCTCGCCGCCTCAGCGGAGACCGTACGGTATCCCCGGATCAGCCGAACGGCCATGACCCTCTGGGACCTGTAAGCGCCTTCTTATCGTCATGTAGAAAATGTGAAAAATTAAAAAAATAATTTTTTCTACATCATCATGTAGAAAAAATGAAAAATAATTTCCTATGACTAAACTAGTACATATATTTATATGATTTTTTTATGGGTAGTTTGAGAATGTGTTGAGGTAAATGATGTTTAATTTATTGTCATAGTGTCATCACCACTTTGTATACCCAGATTACATACAAACAAATTTTTTTAAATCTTAGTGTAGATACATTCAATGTTGCATTTTATTTTTTTGTAGGTACTTGTCACACAGTGAAGTACATTCTACTCTATAGCTGTCTTATTCGTGGGCTTAATGCATAGTTTTCTATTTCTCTTGCTTCTGCATTGTTTAAATTTAGTGCACTCCTCCTCTGTCGAATGCTAAGCTTTAAATCTTTTAATGATATTTGAAAATCCTTAAATGCATTCAACATAAAAACTGCTGTTATCACTATGAGGAAACCACATATGCAACCTATGATATCAGGAGTACCCATATGATCCCACTCCTTAAAAAGGATACCTGATGCAATTATAACTAATATGGTAAACATAACATAGTACACTGGAGTAACAATACTTGTATTAAATATGTCTAGGGACTTATTCAAATAATTCATTTGAATCATGATACATATCACAGCAGTAACAAATAATAGCCAAAAAATATAATTTGAAAAATTATTTACATGTCCAGAAAAACTTTCCCTTACACCTAAAGCAACTCCTTTACAAAACACCACCGTCAGACTACCAATAGATGAACAAAGCAACAAGTAAACAGCAATATTTGTATTTCCAAACCTTGGTATAAAAACCAGTTTGATAATTAAACACATAAAAAAAATAGTCCCTACATATGTTAAAAATAAATAGTCAAATAACTTATCTACTAATTCACGAAATCCCCTGATTTCTTCTGACTTTGGTGAATGAATCACAAATATTATTGATCCAATGATACACAGAAAGCATCCAATCTGTAATAGAAATGTTAATCTATCAGTTTTCCATGACTAACATATTATGTAAAGATTTTAATATTAAATACAGATAATAACTTACTTTGCCAATGAAGTTAAGTTTCTCATTGAGAAACTTTGAAGAAAGCACTGCGGCAACAAGAACACTGAGTGCACCTAATGGAGTCACCAGTGCTGCAGGAGCAAATGCATATGCCAGGAGGTTGGCTGCTTCACCGATGCCCACTAATAGGAATGTTTCTTTAGTAAAAGTTCATTTTAATAGTATATTAAAAGTTACACAAAGTTTATAGTTACCTACTTGTTATCAAACCGAGCCACCACAACCATTGTTTTAAGTAAGCAAACCCACCCGCCGACGCTCGAACATTTCCCGAGGCTTGAAGTTTTTTCAAAGCAACTTTTTTTATAATGAAACTGGACCCGATAAAAACACTAGATGATATAGCGAGACTTAAACCTATGGTAAAATGGTTATTATTGTAATTCTGACCATTTATAGTTAAAGGGGAGTGCTTCATTGTAAAACTTTTTTTTTAATCATCACTTAGTACCTACTAACACATCTTAATTAAATAAAATCTATGAATCATACTCGAGGTACTCAATGTTCAGATAGAGACAGCTCAATCAAGATTTCACCATGATTGTAAATAGATACTGATCAAATGACAGTAATGACACTGACACTAGAGAGTAGCTGTCAAAGAAATTTAAATATATATCTGTAGAGTATTGATATAATCTGTAGATACACTGATGACCTGAGGTGCGTATTCCAGAAGGAAACTCAAGCATTGATCTCTGCTTAAACATTACTTAAAACTAGTTTCAACCGTAATACGCACCTAAGGTCCGTATTACAGAACGTCACTCAAACTCAAGCTCTACTTAAGTCTCGTTTCAAGCCTTTTGATTGGTTGAAACTAGTTTTAAGTAATGCTTAAGCAGAGATCAATGCTTGAGTTTCCTTCTGGAATATGGACCTAAATGTCTAAGGTGCGTATTACAGAACGTCACTCAAAACTCAAGCTCTACTTAAGTCTCGTTTCAAGCCATTTGATTGGTTGAAACTAGTTGAGTTTCCTTCTGGAATACGGACCTAGGTCTATTGATTGCCGAACATCACTATTGTAGCGGGTCACCTTACACACAAAGCAAGAAAATCCGTTTCGCATCGTGGAACGTTGGCACGCTAACTGGACGCGCGAGAGAACTGGCCGAGACTCTCCATAGGCGGAGGGTGGCCGTGGCGTTCGTGCAGGAGACTCGGTGGAAAGGCAGCAGATCCCGGCTTATTGGGAATGGCTACAAGCTGATCTACACGAGTGCACCTAGTGGGAGAAATGGGGTCGCCGTGGTGTTGTCTGACGAGCTCCAGGATGACGTCTTGGAGGTGAATCGCATCAGTGATCGGCTAATCTCGGTGCGGGTGCTTGTCAATGGGGTAATAACCCACTTGATAAGTGCCTACGCTCCGCAGGCCGGGTGCGGTGACGCCGAAAGGACGTTGTTCTGGAGCCAGCTCGAAGGATTGCTTCGCGGGATCCCGTTATCCTAGGGAGTCGTTCTGGGTGGTGATTTGAACGGTCATGTGGGAGAGAAGTGTGACGGGTTTGAGCGTGTTCACGGTGGCTATGGGTACGGTAGCCGCAACGCGGAAGGGGACAACATTCTCCGAACGTGTGCGGCCGCTGACCTTGCAATCGTGAACACCTACTTCAAAAAGAAACCGGAGCACCTTGTGATACCGGAGCGGACGAAGTGCTACCCAGATCGACTTTCTACTAACTAGGAGGCACCACATCGGCAAAGTAGCCAACTGCAAAGTCATACCCGGTGAGAGTCTCACTGCACAACACTGTCTCCTTGTCATGGATCTCTGCGTAAAGGCTCAACGGAGACGTGTTGAGCACTGCCCGCGCCAGATCCGGTGGTGGCTGCTGGATGAAAACAGGTCCCAGGATTTCGCGTCGGTTATTGGTGACAAGTGCGCCGGTACCGATGGGGAGCCTGTTCAAGAACACTGGAACAGGATCCAGGCAGCTATTGCTGGGGCGGCGCGGGTGGTGCTCGGCGTCTCCAAGGGCGGCCGCAAACGTGACAAGGAGACCTGGTGGTGGAACGACACAGTCCAGAGGGAGACTAAGGTGAAGAAAGCCCTCTTCAAAACGTGGCAAGCGACCGGATCCCCTGAAGATCGCGACGCATACAAAGTTGCCAAGCGTGCCACTAAGAGAGCTGTAGCCAGAGCCAGACGAGACCACTTGCAACCGCTCTACGAGAAGTTGGAATCGTCTGAGGGGCAAAAGCTCATTTACAAGTTGGCACGTTCTAGGGTCAAAGCGGCACAGGATATATCCAAGTGCCGCTGTGTAAAAGACCCTGCTGGCAACCTGCTATGCGAAGACCTCGCGGTGAAGGAGAGATGGCGCTCGTACTTCCACGAGCTGCTGAATAAGCAGCACCAAGAGGTGCAGACACCGGAACTCCCTCCAAATCTTGGATTAGTGCCCCCGATAACGCCTGAGGAAGTCCATACGGCTCTTCGTCGCATGGCGAATCGGAAAGCTGTCGGAGCTGATGGAGTCCCCATTGAGGCTTGGAAGGCGATGGGTCCTCGCGGTGTGGGCATGCTAACTAGCTTTCTGAACCGCGTGCTCCTGACCGGCAAAATCCCGAGCCAATGGAGGCTGAGTATTATTACTCCAGTCTTCAAAGGCAAGGGCTCGGTTCAGGAGTGTGGCAACTATCGCGGTATAAAGGTCATGTCCCACACCATGAAGATCTTTGAGAGGATTATAGACTCCCGGATCCGACAGGAGTGTGCTGTCTCGGAGTGTCAATATGGGTTTCGTCCAGGGTACGGAACCATGGATCCTATCTTTGCACTAAGGATCGCCATGGAGAGATACAGATCGAAGAACACGCCTCTGCATATGCTGTTTCTTGATATGCAGAAGGCCTTCGACTGTGTCCCTCGAGGGGTGATCTGGTGGGCACTGAGGTCCAAAGGGGTACCAGAAGCCTATGTTGACATAATTCGAGATATGTACCTCAATTCCGATTCCGTTGTTAGGACCGCTGTTGGTGACACTAAACCCTTCCCCGTCACCGTCGGAGTCCACCAAGGTTCCGTCCTTAGTCCGTTTCTGTTCAGCGTGATATTAGACGTTTTGTCGGATAGCATCAGGGATTCACATGAGCAACCTCCTTGGTTGCTTATGTATGCTGACGATATCGCGCTGGCGGACGCGGACAGGAATCGGCTGGTGCGGCGTGTGAATATGTGGAAGGACTCGCTCGAGAACGGAGGTCTGAAACTCAACGTGGCGAAGACCGTGTATATGGCTAGCAACACGACAGACCCCATGTCTGTGCGCATAGGCGGTGACAAGGTCGAGTGCACAGACCAGTTTAAATACTTGGGGTCTGTACTTCACGCGTCCGGCGACATTGATTGCGACGTCAGGGCACGTATTTCCGCAGCTTGGGCAAAATGGCGTGAGGTGACGGGTGTCATTTGTGACCCCAAAATGCCGGTTAAGCTTAAGGGGTAGGTCTATAAGACCATCATTAGACCTGTTCTCTTCTATGGCAGTGAGGCGTGGCCTGTGCTTGAGCGACACAAGCAGGAGCTGCGTGTCACGGAGATGAATATGCTGCGGTGGATGTGTGGAGTTACGCGGAAGGATCGCATCAGAAACTCCCGCATCCGTGGCCGTCTTCATGTCCGTGACATAGCGGACAAACTGCAGGAGGGTCGCCTACGTTGGTACGGTCACGTCTTACGAAAACCGGTATGTTACGTGGGTCACAAATGTCTTGCCATGGCGCCTCCGCCGGGCCAGAGCAAGCGGGGTAGACCAAAGAAGTGTTGGCTTGACGTTGTAAGAAATGACATGCGTGCCAACAATCTCACACCACAGGATGCTAAAGATCGTGCGAAATGGAGGAAATTAAGTAAGAAAGCGGACCCCGGGCTCCAACGTGAAAGCCGCGGATGCAACCGGGATAAACGCTGAGATGATGATGACTATTGTAGCGGGTCACCCTTTTTCGTATCAGTGACAGTTGCACTTGTGATTTTTCTGACTTGAATTAAAAATCCCACTGTAGGACGCTTTCTCGATCGACCTTATTAATCTTGCATTAGTCTTCTTTTAATAAGAGATTTATGCAAGTTCATATTCCAGTTTAGGTATGATATCCTTGGTACATACAAAGTTAGTACTTATCTATGGTTAGGTGAAAAAGGGCAGGAAACTTTGAGTCGAGCGGTCGCGGTTTCTTCCCAGCTATTTAATTTTGTATTTGAGGATTGGTTTATAATTGTATATTTGTATTTATGTTATATATTCTATTATTTATAGTGTTAACTTAGTGTTAGATTATTTCTTCGGTAGTGGTAAGTTTTCTTACATGATTTTGTAGATATTAGTTTGTAAGTATGAACGACCCGCCCGACTCGGGGGAACTCGTTTCCCCGGCCGGCTTTTCATCCCAGTACAATCAAATGCGGGTATGGATACAGATGTTTCTTCCTCGGTGCGAAACTTAAAAAAGTCAAGTTTACATCTCTGTAAGCATTACAATAAACGTCGCCCCACCCGCAAAAATTATGGTTCGGAGTCAATTCGGCTAGGCGAGTCCCACACACGCCCTTCGGGGTACGGTGCGTAAAGGCATTCCCACAGCGTCAAAAAAAAAATAAAGGATAAGTTAGGATTCCGTGCGCAGTTTCTGGCCTGCCATCGGACGCGTCTCCAGGTGGCGGATAGGGGAACGGCCCCCAGATATGGGAGTTACCGGTTTACCGGCGCGGACCAAAACCAGAAGTGGTGACCGCTTCGGCGATCACATGTGCAGCGGGTCGGCCACCACTCCAGGTGGCTGACGTGACCCGAACTCCGGGTCACCGTCGGGCAACCCGGTCTCCTCATTGAGAGGAGCTGGGTGCCCCGTTTGCCTCCGGGCAAACGAGTGGGGCTAAGAGGAAGGCCACCTCGCTAAAAAACCCTTGGCTGTTGCGTCTTCTCGCACTAGAAGATGTACCCAGTCCGGCCCCTCCTTATGGGGGGACCATTGTGGGCCCGCCTTTTGGCGGGAATCGCCGGCGGGGGATTGGTTGTTCAGGCTGTGTCGATTTTCCATGACCCCGCCACTCAGGCGATGTCTTTGTGCCGCTGTGGGTTTAGTGGGTATTCCCGGCTTCCGCTGGGCGAGTCCCACACACGCCTTTCGGGGTACGAATGTACGATGCGTAAATGCATTACCACAGCGTCAAAAAAAAAAAGGATAAGTTAGGATAAATAATTCAAGAAAAACATACTGAAGACTAGGCTGTATGGCGTACTATGCCTTTGCCTTTTCCGTTCAAATGAAAGGAAAGACTGAAACCAAAAAAAAAATATAGTGACACGTCGACATGTCATCATTAGCCCTATGAAAACAGCTGGTTGTCAAGAATATTTTTATCGCTAGGGTGTTTCGTGAATCGTGATGTTATTTCAGTGTCTATAAAATTAGTGAAGAATCGTCGAAGTGAATTAATATATTTTACCGAAAATACTATAGAATGCGATGCTCCCTCGTCGGCGAAATATCGGAGGTGTGACAGACCGATCACTTTTGGAAAACGATTTAGATACATATGATAAATTAGACAAAAAAGGAGTTCAACCGTCGAATACCAACTCATCATTTTTCATTCCGTTTACTAAAACACAAGTAAAACAAGTGCATTTAAATCATCTGACTGAACCAGATATAACATTTGACATTCTTGAAGAATTTGTGTTTGAGCCTGTGATGGCTGCTAGAGACAGAACCAATGAATTCATATCAGCTGTACGAAGCCTGCAGGGTAGAACTCTGGCCAGGCCAGTGGTCAGAGATGAGCGGAAAGCTCAAATGCTGGAGACGTACTCTCAATTTATGGGCATGGCAAAAGTGATCAGTAAAAACATTACCAGTACTTATGCCAAACTTGAGAAATTAGCAATGTGTGAGTATAAATGACTTATGTTTTTTATTATAACTTACTAAATATTGTGTTGATAGTTAGCTATACATGAAGTGGTAACTGAGTTGAGCCCAGTGGGGCTCAGAGAAAAACCAATCATATCCCATAGGGCATGATTTGGTCTTAAGCATGACATTTACACCGAGTGTCAATCAGTAATGGTTAAATTTTATACCATTTTATTTATATTTTCAGTGGCCAAAAAGAAGTCCTTGTTTGATGATCGACCAACAGAGATACAAGAGTTGACATATATTATAAAGGGAGACTTGAGCTCATTGAATCAGCAAATTGCCAGGCTGGGTGAGATGCCAAGGGGCCGCCAAAGTATGCACAGTCACTCATCTAGTGTTGTGCTTGCTTTACAGTCACGATTAGCATCAATGAGTAATCAATTCAAACAGGTAACAACATTTATTATTTATACAGAGTGATTAAGGCAACAACTGACACCCTTTTTTGTAATATTGGAGATCATTTAGTTTCAAAGTAAACAAGATTGTTTCTTTTTATTACTTCATATTTCACAATTATGTTATGATAGCAACAAAGCTTTTTATGTATATCCTTCAAGTTCCAAGGTCAAAGAATTTCGGACAAAAATCCCTTGAAAATTTGTGTTGATCTACACTCCACAGTCTGTAGAATTATGTGTTTCATATAAAATACAGTATTTTATTTAGGAATAAAAGAAAAGTTTAAAACCATGGCAATAGGGTTTGCCAACTTTATTTACAAGAAATATATCTGATTTCGGCAGATAACAATTTTTCAATTGTATCAGTTCAAACATATCAACTGTAAGATTAATCAAAAGCTCCTTTTTAATAAATTTTAATGAAGTCTATTTTATATTGACACCATGTGCTAAAGGGTTTGCTTAATTTTACATGGCTAGCACTGCGATGGTGTAAATTGTAGTAACAAGAGTATTTTGGAATACTCTCGTGTTATAGATAATAAAGTATACATGGTACAATACTCAATTTTATCATATGGTTGAAAACCCCACATGAGAATTATAACACAAAATGGATAATTGACATTTATGTTAACAGTTTCAATTAAACAGTAGAAGTGATTGTTGAAATAATCATAGTTTCTTGATTTTGAAATACTTTCAACTTTACTTTTAAGGTCCTTGAAGTTAGATCTGAAAACCTAAAACATCAAAATACCAGACGAGAACAATTTTCAAGAGTGGCACCTCTTGTTAAGGAGGTCCCATCCCTTTTGCAACAGGATGATGTTAGCATAGACTTGGGAGATGCACCTAGCAGCATGCAAATGCAAACACAACAGTTAGCCATGAGAGATGACTCTGACACATATGTGCAACAAAGGGCAGAAACTATGCACAATATTGAGAGTACTATCGTTGAGTTAGGAGGCATATTTCAACAGTTAGCACACATGGTGAAAGAACAAGATGAAGCTATTGGTAGAATAGATTCAAATATTCAAGAAGCAGAAATGAATGTTGAAGCAGGTCATCGAGAAATCATGAAGTACTTCCAAAGTGTCACCGGTAATAGAGCCTTAATGTTTAAAGTTTTTGGTGTGTTGATATTTTTCTTCATATTCTTTGTAGTGGTAATGGCTTAAAAATTATATTATGTAATTTGTGATACAATATATGTAAAAATATTCTATTTGGCAACAGGATATATTTTAAATATCATAAAGATAACCATTGGTCAGTTTAAATGTTTCATTCATTCACTGTATGTGTTTACAGAATAAGCTTGTTCTACAAATCAAATGAGTATTTAATAATATAACAAATGCTCAAATATGTTAGCTTGATAGGACTTGGTATTAATAACTTACTTATGTGCTTGTCAACTTCTCAATCCAATCCAATTAAATTGCTGTACAGTGAGTCAATTTGACAAGTTACTATCGAGTTAACATGTTACTGTTTTTGATATGTTAGATAACATCTAACATTGTCATGTAGAGAACCTCATTGGTATATGAAGCCATGAAAATTATAAGGGTAAGTAATAAGTAGGTATGTATGACAACAATTCCAATTATAAAAACTATCAACTGGTTGTCAACTGTCAAGGTGAACACACATTTGTCCATAGCAAAACGGAATTCGTTCTTGTGGCATTCAACCTTATATTTTTATTTGATATCATTTACGAATGCTGCTATGTTGTAAGTATGCGAATGTTGTGTGCACCTGTAAGTAATAGTAATTACATGCAACATGAAAACTATATATTTTGTTAACTAATTAATTAATGGTCCCGATTTGTTCACAAACTATATTTAAATTAAGTTCAGACCGTGCAATGTGCATCTTTTTCTTAGCTACTTAATTAAGAATTTCGACAGCCTCCGTGGTGTAGCGGTAGCGGACGCGGCAGCTGCGCAAGGTGGCGCGGGTTCGATCCCCGCACAGTGCAAGTATTTGTATGCATGAATATGAATATTTGCACTGGTCAGGTCGTGCCTCGGAAAGCACCTTAAGCCGTTGAGCCCGGTTGCCATACGAACATCTAGTGGCAGTCGTTACGGGTTGTTGGAGCCCTCAAAAGTCCAACAACTGGTCTAACTGCAATGCTTCGATGTCGCCTTCGGGTTCAGACGGTAGTCGCTTCACGGAAAATGTCGAAGTTTAGCCATATCAGCAGTTGGACTGGTAAAGCGGACCGCAGACTCCAAAAGCTGAAAAGGCTTGGGATGCAACTGGGATTAACGCTGGGATGATGATTTAATTAAGAATTTAGCCCTGTCAAAATATCAAATTAGTCAGTGCCTGACTTGACGTCGACGTATTTTTGTTCGCTATGTTTTTAATCTCGTTAAAAGGAAACTTTCTGTGGAGTTTTGACAGGGTAAAAGTAATATGTTACTTTACTAGTGAAATAGACAAAAATAAATGCACTGAACTTAACATTAGTTTAGTGAACATGAACAAGAGAATCAGCACCATATTTGTTTATATAACACGCGCAGATAAAGAAAAGATCTGTAAATGGCGTCCGCTTGCATGCGTTCTCACTCACTTTCTATCGCTGTCTATACTCACACAGTGAAGTAAGCACTGCAAAAAAAAATCATCGATCAGGTATTCAAGATTCGCTTTCCAAGCTACTTTGATGCACTTCGAGTTATCGTTAATTTCGTTCCGCTAAAATCTCTGTTATTTTGTTGTTTTTGTTGAGTTTAATTGTTCAAACTCAACAAAAACAACAAAATAAAAATAAAAAACAACAATAAAAACAAACACAACAATAAACAAGTAAAATGTCAAATTTACGTTATAAATAACAATAGGGGAAACAGTACAGTTATTGGCCAGTTAAGCGACTTTAAAATTTAAAATCGTTATTAAAATTTAAATTCCTTGTTAGAAATAAATAAAAGTTATGCCATATGATTATACATAAAATTATTTATCAAATATGGCATTACACATACATTTACATTAAACATTTTAGGAATAAAATTAACATAAATACATAAAACTTAAAATTATAGTTATTGGCCATAACATTGCGGTTATTGGCCATGAGATCGTATAGTAATTAGCCACATCGTAAATTAAATATAAATTGAACCTTTAGACATATTTTAATTACAAAATCAATGACTTTAACAATTAAAACACGTCATCTTCATTATCTTCATCCTCAAAAGATCCAGAGTCATTATCATTTAATAAAAAACATTTCTGGCATACAAAATCAGAAAGCTTCCTGCTTTTGTATGATATGAATATTTTTGATGAGCTCATTATCATCTGGCAACTCGGGCGGTCGACTCGGGCCTGGTCACAGACCTGGCCCGCAGGCTGGGCCTACGGTAGCTGGGAGGTCGATGTCGTCTCCCGACCAGGGGGTCTCCTGCGGCGGCTAGTGGCGTGAGGCCGCTGGGATTCCCGCTGCTTGACGTGCTCCGCCTCCGCCTTTGCTAGCATCACTGCTTTGCTGAAGGAGGTGACGGCCTGCCATGCACTCTTGCTCCAGACCATGGCCTGGACCGGGCTCAGACGCGAGAGATCGCCACTACGAGGACAACCTCCTGAAACATCCGTGTCCGGTGAGGACCTGCGTCAAGCGGAAGCTGAGGGCGTCGTGGCGCCTCTCTAGCTACTCCTCAAAGAGGGGGATGCTATTGTTGCGTGCCCAGCCTTGGGTTGCGACAATCGCATTCTCCATGTCGCCATGAGATACCGCCGGAGCTCTGTGCGCCATATCGCGATTTCTCGCGGCAGCGGAGTTATGTGCCAGCGTTTTGCCTCCTCTCGCCACTCGTCAAGGGCCTCTTTCGTATATTGGGGTAACTTCAGCATTGTTTTTACCTCATGAACCTGATATAAAAATGAAAATAATTTATTCTGAGGAACCAAAAAAAAAACTATAGTTATTGGCCTACTTTTCTATAAGTTACTTTTTCGTATTACACAGTTATTGGCCTAGGCTATTAACTATTCCTTATGATCCGAAAATTCTAGTTATTAGAAATGACACTTATCGTTACTAAATAAGATGATTTATTCATTAAAAACCTTAGATAATTATTTTATTTTAAATATAGTAACTGGCATAGGAGGCCAATAACTATAAAGTATTCAAATAATAATGACAGCTATTGGCCACTACAAAATTTTGAAGTTATGACGAAAAAACGTTATTTTACACCCTAAAGCTGTTTATAACACAGAAACAGACATAATTGTATACAATTTAAATAACGGCACTAGTACTTCTACTCCATAAAATATTGCATCAAAAAAAAGTAGCTGCCTTAGCATTTTATTAAAGAATACTACTTATGCTTTACCTCCGCCAAAATTTCACACGACAAAAAGGTAACTCTCAACCTAGCGGAATTTTGTTGCAACTGTTTGACGGAGGACGAAAGTGTTGTCATTAATGCAATGTTAAACATACTGTTTTGGTAAGTTTTTGCTTATTTTTGGCCATCAAATTTGAAATGGCTGATAACTGTATAGGGGCTAATAACTGTACCGTTTCCTATTTATGTTTTGTCAACCGTACCATAAGTATCCGCCGCCATTTTCAGATCTTTTCTTTATCTGCGCGAGTTATAATATATTGTAGGCTGTTGAGTCATGAGCGTACCCAGCTTCTGGCCTTTGGGGCAAGTCAGGCCAAGTGGAAGTCAACTCAGGCCTAGGTCAAAATTTTGGAGTGTCTTTGTGCGCTATAGTCGCACGAGGGTTTTCTTCAATTGCACCGTACATTTTGTCAGTGTCTACTGCGTGGTTTATTTAAAAGTTAGAGATAAGTCCTCGTTTATACTTTGTTTAGTAATTAAGGGAGTTCATTCATACACATTCTGCTAGATTTCCAGGAGGGGACAGCTGCCTCCCTCGGCTCCCTCTAACCCTACCTGGGTACGCTTATGTGTTCAGTCCTACTTTAAATAAATTATGTAGGAAGAGCAATTATGAGACCGACTCTACATAAAATAATACTTAGAAAAGTTATTTGTAGTCCTTATAAAATGAGTGACACATTATAATATTGTATACGTACTGACGACAGCGGGTCAAACCACCCGAAACTGTCAAATATTCCCAATCAGCCTTGAGCCTTTAGTGATAGAAATCGGACAGATTTTAGTACCTTGATGTGCTGTCGTCGGTACAAATAAGAGCTGAATTGTCCAAAAATATTAAATAAGTATATCAGAGTTCAACATTTATCACCATGTTCCTTACATGAATATGACTTGAAATTAATATGGGCCTTGGAGGTGAGAAGTAGAACTTCGGAATTAGACGACTGTTTAGTGAAATACTTTCTAATGAATTTACTATGCATCGTTTTTTTTAGGCAACTGGAGTGTCTATTGTATGCAACGTGTTTTCCATAGTCCCAAATATTAAATAATGGTCGCAAAGGCGAGGCGCGTTTTTATGATAGTACCAGCTTACCCAACAGAGGTTATCCCGTCCATCATCATACAGAACACGCTATAAAATAATAAGAAATGATTCCACATTAGAACCTCGTAAATCGTAATGTTTTAAGTGAGTATTACTATTAAACAGGATAGTACACATGAGAGATCCATCCGTATAAAAAAAAACTGGGCCATTCATTCGTCAAAATAGGGCAAGCAGACGAACAGCTATTTTCGAATTTATTATACTCTTATCACTACATCAATACACAGTATAAAACAAAGTCGCTTTCGCTGTATGTCCGTATGTATGCTTAGATCTTTAAAACTACGCAACGGATTTTGACGCGGTTTTTTTTTATTGATAGAGTGATTCTTAAGGAAGGTTTGTATGTATAATAAATGCATAATATAGTAGAGAAACACTGAGAAATCTAAAAAGCGCGATAAAACCGAACTCCACGCGGGCGAAGCCGCGGGCGGAAAGCTAGTATATTATAAAACAAAGTCACTCTCTCTTTCCCTATGTAAGATTCAATCTTTAACCTATGCGACGGATTTTGATGCGGTTTTTTTTAATAGATAGGACAATCAAAGAGGAAGGTTTATATGTATAATAACATCCAATAAATTGTGGAGAAATACTATTATTTTTGAGGTTTCTAATGTGATGTCGTAAATAATTACATTTTTTCCGCGTTTGCAGTGAAACGCAGGCTGAACCCTACGAGAAAATAATGTAGTAAATATTGTACACATTAAAAAGGTCTACTTACAAAAAAGTCCGCCGATGGTATATGTCTATCTCTTATGGATATCCCACACAATAACATTTTTTGTCATTTAGGTACTTTTTACGATAAATATCGGCTAATTTTCGTAACGATTTTTACCACACATTAATCCTTATCCAATTTAATACCATAAATAGATTGTTGATTTAATATAGATCTAAATCGCCCTTTACAGCATATGATTTAAATGAATATTATCGAATATATAGGTAATAGATTTAAAAATTGCGGGGTGTCGTGTTTGCGCGGTACACGGCGTCGTCCGCGGCGGTTTTTTATACAACGTTCAGTTTTTCTGAGTCATCTCATTACATACCTAATGATGAAGTCGTATGCAATTATCAGTTTAGTAGGTTAATATCTGATTCTACAAAATAAAGAGAGAAAATGAAAATTGGCAATACGTATTTTTAATTCCCCCTCTCCCTCTTCCCTACTTTGGCTCCAGGGTCCACAATCATCACGCTAGTTCTAACCTGCCACCTAAATTTATATTGTGGCATGCAATAAATATATATGAAAAATAAATGCAGAAGGGCTTCGGCTGTGTCCCTCGTGGTGTGATCTAGTGCATTAGCACTGAGGTCCAGATGAGTACCTGCTAGAAGCCTTTGTTGACATAATTCGAGTCATGTAGGTATGTCAATTCCAATTCCGTTGTTACCGACTGCTGTTGGCGACACTAAACCCTTTCCCATCACCGTCGGAGTCCACCAGGGATCCGTCCTTGGTCCGTTACTAGCTGTTCAGCGTGATACTTATTATTAGACGCTCCTGCCCCATAATCGGCGAACACATTTTTGTCAAATGATTGCGATTAGTTGGGATCACAGAAATCGTAATAACAAGTCAATAGAAGTGCTATCTACCGACTTTTAACACCAGAACGCATGTCGCCACTTCGCCAGTCGTCTTTTACCACCACATAGACAAACAATAAATACACTCGAACAATTACACAAGCATTTTGCATTATTGATACAAAATTAAGCATTCGAGCTATAGTATAACGCAATATTTTCTAACAACATAATCGCAGAAGGCGCGGCTTTTTTAACCGACTTCAAAAAGGAGGAGGTTACTCAATTCGACCGTATATATGCTTTTTTTTTTTTTTATGTTTGTTCGCGCATAACTTCGTCGTTTATGAACCGATTTTGATCATTATTTTTCTGTTGGAAAGAAGACGTTCCCAAGGTGGTCCCATGATAAGGATATCAGGGTTTGATGGTGGAAGACCAGAGAAAACAAGGGAAACTTTCAAAAATTGCAGGGGCGACTAGTGCAATTCTTAGTATTTTCATTAAGTATTTTAAAGCACTACAATTTAATAAAGGTCTGGAGTAGATCTGATGATGGAGCCGGGAGACAGTCGAAGGAATTCCTCAACAATTCACAGCAGCTACCTTGTGTTTGTGCTTGAATAATTTGTATTGACAAGAACCTTACACCTAGATGGGTGGTGACTGTCATTAGCTGATGATGATGACAAAGGTCAGTTCAGGGAACTCCTAAACGATTTACAGTAGCTACCTTGTATTTGGACTCAATTCATTTATATTGATGAGACCTTGGCACCCATTGGGTTAAAATAATGGTCTGCAGTAAATTTGATGATGAAGACCATAGGCAGTTGAGGGAATAATTACGGGTAAAAATTAAAGTACTTAAACAAAATTACGTCGTTTCCCCAACTATATTTGCGTCAGCTTCCAGTCTGACCGGATGCAACTGAATACATAGTACTTTCAACAACTAAAAAGTGTAAAATAAAAACTTTTTTACAAAAAAACAACCGACTTCCAAAAACCACTACAAAGTGAAAAATAACTATTTTCGGAAGTCGGTGTCAAAAATGAATATATGTACAAAACCAAAGACACCGACTTCCGAAAATAGTTATTTTTCACTTTGTAGTGGTTTTTGGAAGTCGGTTGTTTTTTTGTAAAAAAGTTTTTTTAACCAATAATATCCGTGCGCGAAAAGCAAAGAAACATATCGCGCGCTCACTTTCACTGAGAAAAAGTGCAGGTCGTAATGTTTATGTTCATATCGATAATTTTCCGATGAGCGTTAATTAAAGTGTTTCATTCCTCAACGCACTTTTTAAGGTGATTTACATATTTATGAGATAAGTGAATGCAATAAACAATTAAGTAGGTATAAGTTATATTTTTTATTAAAAAATTAATCAATATCCAAGCATTTATTTCAAATAAAGAAATTCCTTCTTCCAGAAGCAGATATCCATTTATCTTTAATATCTAGATCTTTTGGAAACCTGTAATAATATCAATATCATTGGATTAAGTAAACAGATGCTTAAATTATCGATTCAATCCAACTTCATCCATTATCCTTACAATATAATAATAATAATGGCTCATGCGGGTGCTGGAGTTGTATAAAGTGGATGCAACTCTGCGCACCTTCCTGATGACGTATATGAGGACATGGAGGACAGTCCTTCGCTATCCAGGATGTCGAAATATTCAGAGGAATAGCGAACCGATAAGGATCGAGCGAGGAATATTTCAGGGCGATAGTTTGAGTCCACTTTGGTTTTGCTTAGCATTGAATCCTCTAAGCACACTATTAGAGGATTCAGGTCTAGGCTATCGGTTGTTGAGGAGAGGTGGTCAGGTTATATCGCACCTCCTCTACATGGATGACCTGAAACTTTTTGCTCCCAACAATTCACAACTGAACGAGCTACTGAAAATTACTGAAATTTTCAGTAGCTCCATCAGGATGGAATTTGGTGTGGACAAATGTGCGGTCATGCATGTAAAGCGAGGAGAGATTATGGAACCCGTGGGAACCCAACTCACGAGTTCCATAAACCTTAGAGCCCTCTCCGCATCCGAAACTTATAAGTATTTGGGTATGTCGGAAGCGTTGGGTATCAATGTTACTGACATGAAGCAATCGTTGAAAGAACGCTTCTTTGGCCGCCTGAAGAAAGTACTTAATAGTATTCTATCAGGCGGAAATAAGGTGCGCGCTTTCAACGGTTGGGTCATGCCGGTATTGATGTACTCTTTCGGCATACTCAAATGGACTCAAACTGAGCTTGACGCCCTGGATCAGAGGGTCCGTACGCTACTGACTGCAAATCGATTGCATCACCCACGGTCATCGGTTATGAGGCTGTATATCCCGCGAAAATGTGGAAGTCGTGGCTTTTTAAACGCTAAGACTCTCCACAATCGCGAGATATGCAGTCTCGGGGACTATTTCCTAGAAACCAACGTGGGGATGCATCGAGATGTGGTCGCGGCTGACAAGGGCCTCACTCCGCTCTCCTTGGCTAAAGAGAACTGGCGTAAACCAGTAGTGCTTGACACAAATGATCGCATGGAGGTATGGAAGAGCAAAGAGCTTCACGGACGCTTTTTCCGAGCCCTACACGGGCCCGATGTAGATTTTCAAGCGTCCGTAGTCTGGCTACGTTTCGGTGACCTCTTTGGGGAAACCGAAGGTTTTGTCTTTGCAATTATGGACGAAGTTATGATGACGAACAATTACCGGAGATTCATTGTGAAAGACGGCACAGTTGACATCTGTCGGGCATGTCACCGGCCGGGTACATGTATTTACACGGGTATTACAGAATCAATTAGACACATCATTTCCGGGTGTTCTCGTCTAGCTAACGGAGAGTACTTGCATAGACACAACCTTGTAGCTAGGATAATTCACCAGCAACTTGCTCTTAAATACAAACTTGTGGAATCGGAGGTGCCGTACTACAGGTATATGCCCGACCCAGTTCTCGAAAATGGCCTTATCACATTGTACTGGGATCGATCCATCATCACTGACAGGACTATTATTGCCAATAAGCCTGATATAGTGCTGGTGGATCGATCAGAGCGGCGTGCAATGATTGTTGACATAACTATCCCACATGATGAGAACCTCGTGAAAGCTGAGAAGGATAAACAAATCAAGTATCTTGACTTGGCTCACGAGGTTGTCGACATGTGGGAGGTGGATTCAGCAATCATTGTACCGATAGTCGTGACAGCCAATGGCTTAATTGCCAAGAGCCTCGACCAACACCTCAGGAGGCTCTCGTTAGGCAGCTGGATCAAGGGCTTGATTCAGAAAGCGGTACTGATGGACACGGCTCGCATCGTCAGGAAGTTCCTCTCTCTGGAGCCCTGACCGCCGGTAGCTTGGACCCTGTTCCCGATACCGGTGGGCTACTATTTTTTTTTTATGTTTGTTATGTATTTTTTATGTAGAAACATTTAAAAATGTAATTTATATGTATATACAATAAAATAAAGGAATAATATGAATACTTAATTATTTCGACATGAAAAGTATTTGATAAATACTGTAAACATCAATTGTACAAGGATACCCAACGCAGACTAGTTTACCTACTGCCTACTAGGCCTACCCAATTACCCATGTAATAATAAGCATAATTCTTATTAAAATACAATCATCTCATATATATTTAACGTTAACTCATCATATTTCATTCCCATTTCGACAAAACTAATTAAAAGTAAACGTAATAAATAATCGATACAAATTTACGTTAACGTTACGCTATTTAAATAATGTCATTGCTGCTTTTAGTAGTTTTCATAGTAAACATGAACAAGCTAAGTATCAATGGTTATTGATGTGAAAAAAAAATCGTTTTCTATGATAATCGTAGTAGGGGTGGTGAAAATATTTAAATTGTCTATATTTATTAAAAACATTATTTCAAAAATTAAGTACTTACATATGAAATGCTATCCCTTTATTTGTATAGTTACAAGTTTTGGAAGAGTTTCCGCAGTTGGATGCGCTGCAAATCACCACCATGTTTCGATAAACATGGTGATTTGCAGCCCATCCAACTGCGGAAACTCTTCCAAAATCAGTCTGATTCGACATCAGTCCGATGTCTGCGTCCCAAATAACACAAATAACCGCAACAATCGCTCCACGCGCTCTTGTGTGTCACAAGTGTCACAACACAACCCATAAGCACGGCGACAAGGTCACGCGTCTTTGCGACTTCTATTGACTTGTTATTACGATTTCTGTGGTTGGGATCGTTTGGACCTAACGGACCAATGGGCGGTGGTCCGAATGATCCTAACTGATCACAATCATTTGACAAAAATGTGACTTGTATCACAACACAACGGTAGGAACAGTATAGGCTGGTTATGCACTTCTGGACAGAATACAGTTTCTATGAATCAACAGAGTGCTATGAATGCACTAGATGCCAATGAACAAGCATGCATCCACTTGTTAGGTTCGACAATGAGAAAAAAAAAACTGGTACATGCAACTTTTTATATATTCGTACATGCTTTAAAGCTACAAACTTATGTATAAATTGACAGTGACAGAAATACATATTTTATCATAGACAATATTTACTTGTGTAATTGAGAAATGAAACAGACCACAATCTTTTGCCAAAAATCGTGTTGTACTAGCCCCGCACGATGATATTGCGATGGAACCTTGTCACAATAACAGCGTTGTGACGTCATCTGTCACACAAAAGGACAGCTAGCAAAAGAATGTTAAATGCAAAATTAATATTAGGGTTTAGGGTTTATTTGTATTTTATAATTTTATTACACTCTTTATAAAGAGTGTATGTATAAAATATAAGGGTTAAGGGTTTATTTGTATTTTATAATTTTATTATACATACTCTCTTTATAAAGAGTGTAATAAAATTATAAAATACAAATAAACCCTTAACCCTAATATTAATTTTGCATTTAACATTCTTTCGTAGGTATACCTACTCACCCATATTCTGACAAATAAACTTTCATTGTTAAAAATTTCAAGGAAATAATTTTTGTAGACGTAAGAAAAATATACTTATTCGTATATCTTTCTTACATGTATACTATTTTTTTCTAACTACATTTCTGTTAATTTGCGAGCGGCAATTGAACCAGAGTCCACTGTGTAGTAGTCATGTTTTAATTACTACCTACATCTATCAGCTTATAAATAAAACCAAGATAATATGTAAAAAAATGTGTATAGTCTTCCGAATCAGAACTGCTTTCTGTGTCTGTCGTTTCCGATTCACTGTCGTCGCCGTATTTATGACAAATAACTCGTCAGTTATTCGATCTTTATTCCAATATTCCTCTTCAAGCCATTTAACACGATTGACTTCCTTTCGCCAGTCATCTGGAGTTATTGACGCCAACGCCTCCAACGTCAGAGCTTCAATGCGACTTTCCAACTGCTCCACATTCTTTTCTGACACCCTCATCTTTACCAGGTTCCAGATGTACTCAATAGGGTTGAGGTCGCAGTTGTAAAGTGGTAATCTAACGACTTCATGGCCATTGTCAGCTAATAAATTGTCAATTTTATAATTTTTCGGCTGTTTGTGCCGTTTAATTAATAAATACAGTTCAGGTTTTGTAATGTCGTAGGGAAAGTCGATGTTGTGAGCTTATAGCCACTCAACAATCAACTGTTTTTTATTGTTCATACTTGGTGGCCTATTCTCATCCCTATTGTGATAAGGGGCGTTGTCCATCACAATTTTGGAGTTGCGTGGTATGTTGGGTACTAATTTTTCTGTAAGCCACTTGGTGAAATTCTCAGCATTCATTTGATCATAGTAATCCCCCGTTTTGGTGTCTGCTTTAAACATTAAAAGATCATTGTCAACAAAACCGCTTTAACTTCCCGCGTGAACTATTATCCATCGGCGGCCGGGGCTGTCGTTCCGTCTCACTCCATTGGTTGCTGTTTGCCAACATTTTTCTACCGTGTAGTGTGCGTGTATCCACGTTTCGTCGAGATAAATAACGGGTCTTTTGTTATTACCAAGCGAGTCATTTTCTTTCATACGTCGTAAATATTTAGCCCTCCATGCTTGAATTTAGGGTCTTTGAATTAGGGCCAGTCTTTTTTGGTAGACTCGTTTAAATTGCTAGCCTAAATCACATTTAATTATTTTTCTTAATGTAGTTTCACTACCAGCATAATTAAGGTCTACTTTTGAAGCCGCCAAGATTTTGCGCATTGTGGGTATTTCTCTCCTCACCGTATACATTGAATCTATAATATTTCGTCACAGTATTTTTTGCAACGCCCGTGGCACATGCCACACACTCCGGGACTTTGATAGAATTTTGCAAAATATTTTTAATAACTGTAAGCAGTTGCTTCAGTATTAAAATTTCCGAAGCACTTTTTAAAGCACGGTTTATACTTTCAAGAACTAACTTACAGTCCTCTTTCTCTTTAACAAAATAATTGTCCACTTTAATTATAATTTCATGAGCACGACTATTAATTAATTCCTTACTCATTTTAACGAGTAGCAGCTAACAAAACTAAACAACAAAAGTCAAGAACAAAAATTAAACAGGATAACAAAAACAAAAAGCTAACAAAAATATTCGATGTGCGTAAGTGGGTAAGCGCGGACTGAACTTGCGAACGGTACCGACGGTGCGAGTTCGACTACGTCACCAAGATGGCCGTCAATCGCAATATCATCGTGCGGGGCTTATATGTTGGAAGGCTTATTTATATTCTCAAATATAGTGCTAAAAATGATTATGATTACATTATTTTCCTTTTCAGATGAAAATTTTTGTATTGAAATGCGGAAACAAAATACATTGGAACATAAAATTATAGTACATTACAAAATATCAGAAATTTATTATCAAGGATGTTACTTATTAGCTACATTGTATTATGAGCCACAGCTCATACATTCATCTCTGTTTTGTAAGGAGCACGTAATTGCAGCCATGTTGGCATCATCAACCTCAGACTTTCCATTAGTATCAGATTTTCCGTTTGTAACCTTACCCTTAACCTTAGATTTATCAACAGTAAATTGTATAGCATTGACAGCAGGTTTTGTGCGTAGGTAGTACATTCCAGTTTTCAAACCCATTTTCCAGGCATAGAAATGAATAGATGTTAATTTACCATAATTTGGTTCAGCAACATGGATATTGAAGGACTGACTTTGATCAATAAATGCACCTCTGTCGGCAGCCATTTGTATTGTAGTTTTCACAGAAATTTCCCAGACGGTTTTATACAAGTCTCTTATGTTCTGAGGGATGGATTCAATGTTTTGAATAGATCCATTATTGTGGATAATAAGATTTTTCATATCTTCATCCCATAAATCAGCCTCAGTTAAATCATGTAATAGGTGATGGTTTACTACTTGGAACTCACCTGACAAGACACGTCTTTGGTAAATGTTTGAAGTAAATGGTTCAAATGACTCATTATTTCCCAATATCTGGGCAGTCGAAGCAGTTGGCATGGGTGCCAATAAAAGGGAATTTCTAAGACCATGCTTTGCAATCTTCTCTTTTAATGATACCCAATCCCATAAATCTGTTGGGGTCTTGTTCCACATGTCGTACTGCAATATACCCTGGCTTGCGGGGCAGCCATCATAAGTCTCATATACTCCATGCTTTTCAGCTAATTCACAACTAGCTTCTAGTGCACCATAGTAGATTGTTTCAAATATTTGTTGATTTAGTTTTATAGCAGCTTCACTTTCATAAGGTATACGCATTAATACAAAAGCATCAGCTAATCCTTGAACTCCAATTCCAATAGGTCTATGCCTCATATTCGATTTTTTGGCTTCTGGCACTGGATAAAAATTTACATCAATAATTTTATTCAAATTTTCTGTTATAGTTTTCGTAACTTCTTTCAATTTCATAAAATTGTATGTTTTGTCATCATTTACAAACATGTTTAATGCAATAGAAGCTAAATTGCAGACAGCAACTTCATCTGGTGAAGTGTATTCTACAATCTCAGTGCAAAGGTTGCTGCATTTAATGGTGCCAAGATTCTTCTGGTTACTTTTTCTGTTACATGAATCTTTATAAAGCATATATGGAGTTCCTGTTTCTACTTGTGCTTCAATTATAGCTTTCCACAAAACCTGAGCTTTTACTTGTTTTACAAAGCGACCTTCTTGTTCATATTTTTCATACAAAGCTTCAAATTCTTCTCCCCAACAATCGGCTAGACCAGGACATTCATGAGGACACATTATACTCCAATCTTTGTTGCTTTCAACTCTTTTCATAAATAAATCAGGTATCCATAGTGCATAAAATAGTTCCCTTGCACGTACTTCTTCTTTACCAGTATTCTTTTTCAAATCTAAGAATTCAAAAATGTCTGCATGCCATGGTTCTAAGTATATGGCAAAAGCACCAGGTCTTTTATTACCCCCTTGATCAACATAACGAGCTGTGTTGTTGAACACTCTCAACATGGGCACAAGACCATTGGACACACCATTAGTACCAGCTATATAAGTACCTTTTGCTCTAATACAGTGAACGTGAAGGCCAATCCCACCAGCTGATTTAGAAATGAGTGCACATTGTTTTAAAGTATCATAAATTCCTTCAATACTATCTTCGGTCATAGCTATGAGAAAACAAGAAGATAATTGAGGACGTGGAGTGGCTGCAGAGAAAAGAGTTGGGCTTGCATGAGTAAAATATTTTTCAGATAATAAATTGTACGTATTAATAGCCCCATCAATATCTTCGCCATGAATGCCAATGGAAACCCGCATGAGCATGTGCTGTGGTCTTTCTGCTACCTGAAATTAATTTAAGGAAAATAAGTAAAACAATACGAAAATATAAATAAAAAATACATAGGTAATATGGTTACCTTATTATCGATTTTCAGCAAATATGACCTTTCCAAAGTCTTGAATCCAAAATAATTATATTTGAAATCTCTGTCATACACAATGGCAGAGTCCAGTCTCTCTTTATTTTGCATGACCAAATTGTAATGAAAATCTGAAATCATTGGTGTCCTCTTCTTGGTATGTGGACTGACTATGTTGTATAAATCAGATATTACATCTGTAATAATAAAAGTTTAGTTTTGTACAGTTCTATTGTATGCTTTTGGAAGAAAATGGCAACTAAGTAACATTATACATAATTATTGTAAATTACCAGAAAAATGTTTTTTTGTTTCTTTATGTAAATTAGAAATTGCCAATCTTGCAGCAAGTATTGCATAATCTGGATGATCAGTAGTCATCGTTGCTGCTGTTTCAGCAGCTAAGTTATCAAGTTCCACTGTTGTTACTCCAGAGTATATACCACTAATAACTTTCAGAGTAATAGATACCTGCAAGCATTAAAATAAAACAGAACAATTGAAAAAAGAAACAAAACATTTAACAAGTTTAAAATAGATAATGAGTTGAACAGTACATATACAATATGTAAAGAAAACCCTGTCCGATCCGTGAAGGTATTGTTAGGTATCGTTAACTGATTCTAATAATGCCTATAAAGCCGGGCTAAACTTAAAAAAAAATAAAAAAAAATAAATATTATTTCGAAAAAGCGAGGTAACTTAATGCATGTGCGGTAGGCAACCCGATAGCCCCGCCCCCCTTCACCCGCGCATACATGCGCGGGTGAAAGGGGGCGGGGCATGCGGCACGTGGTCGCATCGCTATTCGCTCCGCCACAAATGGTGTTGTCAGTTTTTTAAAAATTACTAAATTTCGGGGAAATTGGAATTAATACCCGGGAAAAAAAGATTATTTCAAAATTCATTATTATTGTTACTGTGATGATTATGTAAAATTTTATATTATATTTGGTCAAGTGTTTACCTAACCTTTATTATCCTTATGGGTCGGACAGGGTTTTCTTTACATATTGTATAGTAAAAAAATTTTTATAACTTTTAGAAACCTATACCTATTAATTAGCCTTCTAGGTCTAAGAATGTTACTGTTTTTTACACTGGCATTTTATCCCACCAAAAAGATATGGTGAATATATCTATTAAGAGTACAGGAAGACGTAATAATTATAGTACTACGAATGCTATACTATTGTATGTGCATGAAAGCCATGATTTATTTTTATTGTAAACCCAGAGTGAATAATTATGTACAGTGTATGATCCGCAACAAAATTCTATTAACATGATATAATTTGATAATGTCCTTTTTACACAAAGCTACGATTTAAATAAGGGAGAGAAAGAATTAGAGTGGTGGTATTTAATTAAAAGACTTTTCTTTTAATTGAAATGAAATTATTCCTCAAAAATAAAGAATTCGAAAACAAGCTAATCGACTTTTGTTGCTGGCTGGTGGCTGCTGTGTGTAAAGTACACAGGAAACATAACAGCTACAGGCAATGTTTTAAATGTTTTTGTTATGGGGGCAGTGTTGAACCTTCCTTCCTAGTAGTTCCTTATCATAGAATTGTAGAACACAGTGTTTTAAATGGAGGGTAATTGTTTATTCTATAACAATTCCTAGCATTGAAATAGTTATATTCTGATTTCATTCTTGGTATTTATGTTGTTTTTAAATAGTCCTACTTTAGAAATGTTTACATTTGATTCTATTTTCGTATACCATATGTATTTATGTAAGTAACACATTCTACATCAGCAACAACTATTGTATGTTATATTTTCAAACTAGCTTTACGCCCGCGGCTTCGCCCGCGTGGAGTTCGGTTATATCGCGCTTTTTAGATTTCCCTCGGGAATATCAAATTTTTCCGGGATAAAAGGTAGCCTATGTCCTTTCTCAGGGTCTAAAGATTGTTTGTGCCAAATTGCATCAATAGCGGTTTAGAGGTTTAAGCAGGAAAGCGTAACAGACAGAGTTTCTTTCGCATTTATAATATTAATATGGATGCTATTAAATGAGTTTATGTGTTCTTGTGGAGCAGGTACAGCATTATTGCACCAAGAATTTTTTAATCAGTGATTTAATCCTACAAATTAACTGCCAGAGTGTGTGTTCACTAAGTTATACAGAAGATGTAGGCTTATAATAGTATAACCGAAATTATCCGAATCTAACAGATAATCCAAAATAATTTCCTATCCATAACATCCCTAGTTCGAACCGCATCAGGCGCTTTACTTTGTCTAAATAATTTCATCACTACTGCTCTCAAAACAGTGAAGGATAATATCGTGAGAAAATCGGCATGTCCTAGAGCAAAAACTTCGAAGATACATCTAGTAATCAGCGCTGGACCCACATTGTATATTACAGCCTTCTCCCTCTAACTGAGAGGTCTGTCCCAGGAGTGGGAACATAGGCTGATTGTGTTTAATTATGCTGCTGAACTTAATGTTGAACCAGTAACTGTCTGGTAACAGTTGCTACATACCTAAATGACAAGATCATACCTGCTAGAGAATTTGTTCTGTTCAAGCACATCCACATTTTAAATTACCTGTGCCTGCGACATCTTTTGCGTTCATGTTTTAATAGGTTTTTATAGAATTTCACACATATACACAATGGCATTTTAGGGACCAATTTCCATACAAAAAGCAAAAAGTCGTAATATAGTTGATATTTTTTCGCGATTTCTGTCTTTACGATAGAAAGAGATTAGAAAGGTGTGTTTTGTATGTGGGTGTACCACATAAATATAAACACACCTTTCTGAAATATCTACTAGCTGTGTCCTGGTGTTTCAACCTCAAGTTTCGACCCTTGGGAACATTGGGATAAATAGTATTCTATATATTAATCCTGGACAATATTTCATTCGGTAATTCATGGGCAGATGCTAATGCTGCTTATTTTGTGATAGATTTTTTAAAATTCTTCATTTACTCTTAAGATTTTTAATTAGTATTCTTTTTCATAGAAATCACTTTAAATTAATTATACCTCTTTAATTATTAACAACCAAACAACAATTAATATTTCCACTAGCCTTAATATGTGGTCAACATGTCTTCTTGTTAACATGTATTCTTTCTCTATAATTATGTCATCAACTTATCATGCATGCATGTTACAACATGTTTCAGTAGATAAATGTAATTTAACCTAATGTTTTATCTTTTTTGTTTCAAGATATCAATTGTATTAAAATGCATTCTACTTTTTTTTAAAATAAACAATATAAATATTATTAATAGTGTCTTGCTTAAACAATATTTTATACAAAGATAATCTCAAATACATACCGGGTCTACAAAGTCCATGTTGAGACCATAACATAACTTCTTTATTCGTGAGGTTATCTTGTCAATATGTACCTCTTCCATTCTTCCACCTACAACAAGGACATCCAATTTACTCATAACACCACAAAAACACTAGTGTCAGCAAAACAATAGACAGATTACATGCACAAGAAAGTATGTGTGCAAAATACATATAATGATAAAGAATTAACTATACAAGCCAGGTCATGATGGAAAACAATCTTTTCCTGATTGGCCTGGGTCTTGATGTTTATCTATACATCTATTATAAATATAGTATTGTTGGGTTAGTATCTCATAACACAAGTTTCGAACTTACTTTGGGGCTAGCTCAATCTGTGCAATTTGACCATATATATTTATTTATTACTAGCTTTCCGCCCGCGGAGAATTCGGTTATATCGCGCTTTTTAGATTTCCCTCGGGAATATCATATCCGGGATAAAAAGTAGCCTATGTTCTTTCTCAGGGTCTAAACTCTAAAGATTGTCTGTGCCAAATTTCACCAAAATCGGTTGAGAGGTTTAAGCGGGAAAGCGTAACAGACATACAAAGTTACTTTCGCATTTATAATATTAGTATGGATTTACTAGTTTTCGGCCCGCGACTTTCCCCGCGTGGAATTCGTTATTTTTCTTTTCCCTCGGGAATATCAAACTTTTCGGGGATAAAAAGTACCCTATTAATTAATCCGGGCTTCTAACTTTACGTCTGTGAAATTTCAAAGCAATCCGGTTTGTAGTTACGGCGTGAAAGCGGAACAAACAAACTCACTTTCCGATTTATAATATTAGTAAGGGTTTATTTGTTGCCCAAGGTGTCCTTAGAGCACCTAATATGTCAGGTCAAACTGATGGTGACCATACAGAAGCCTCTCGATGAGATGGCATATTCTTTGCCAGAAGGAAAGTTTTAAGTGAAGTGAAGGAATGTTTAAAGTGTACACGAGCTTACTTACCTCTTTTGAGAACAAACAACTTGTTAAGTTTGCCAACCATGATGCTTAGGTATAGATCAGTGCTGTTTTAATTTCGATCTTTTCACTTATTATTATTCAACCTTTGAAGTAAATTACTTGTATGTCTTGCTTTCAGGATTTGTTTGCGAAGGAACGGAATGAAGAAAATATACAAATTACAACTCTAACCGGTTCAGCATCAGCAACCAAGCAAAGAAATATAAATGACGTTATTTATGGCGGGAAATGTATAGGGACAGGGACACGAAAAAAGTATCGAGACTTTTTGGTATCGAGTAATTTCCTTTCGATACCGATACTTTTGTACTCGATACTTTTACTTAACAAGTACTTTTGAACCGGTATCGTATCGAATATATTACTTGTTTATATTTATTTATTTTATAATTTATGGCAATATTAGCAACGCCAACTTGTTCAATCTTGCTGAAGCTTTTATTCATACAGTTAGTCGATTCACATTTCACTTGTTTAATTCGAATTCGTTCGTCCAGTACTCTGTTCATTGGCTTTGGCTGTATGGACTTAACTACTTTTGTACTGTTGCCTTTCCTCACGGAAAATTAAAATTACGAGTTTTAAAAATATCCACTTTCAGGACGCCAAAGCCTGTGCAAAGGCAATTTCTTTACTGAGAAGATATATAACAACGTCTCTTAGTGTTATCGGCAGTGAACATGACAGTGATTCTTCTCTCGAAACCAGTTATGATTTTTGGAGTCATCACAAGAAATTAGCTCACACGAAAAAGCAAAGTAAAACCAGATCTTCATTACAGTCTCTCTACTATCGAGTACTTTTCTCAGAAAAGTACTCGATACTTTGAGGTATCGATACTTTTATGTCGATACTCGATACTTTTACGAGTACGATACTTTTTTTTCGATACTACTCATGAGTACAGTATCGATACTTTTTAAACGATACCGTGTCCCTAGAAATGCAGTACACACTCATTCAGTGTGACCATCTCAGAAATAGCGAATCTGCCACGAAATGGGCGAAATTCTGCCAAATTCTGCCACACGTGACCCCAAAAAATGCCAAAAATATGCCACCATGAAAACGAAAAAAAAAACACGTTTTAATGAAATTTGTTTATCAAAAATAAATAAATACAAAAAAATTCTTCCACGTAGCAGTCAAACACCTATTATTAAATCAGCAACTGGCTCTAGATGTCAACATTTGCGTCCAATCTTCATTTTCGTATTAGGTAGATTGGAAGACATCTTCTTATTCATATTTTCAGTTGGCTTAAAGAAAACACAATTTCCGTGCTAATCCCCTCTTTAGTGACTATTGATAGAAGAAACGTGTTGATTTAAGAACCTATTCCTAATTTTTGTTTTATTTAAATTTATCTGAGATAATATACTCTCGCACGAAGCGTTAGACATGGGCAAAGATAATAAAGCTTTTGTGAAATTTGTAATATTTGGATATTTTGTAGCCCCATTTGCGTACAAGATTTTTCCAACAGAAAATTTGTCTACGTTCAAAATTGTGCTGGTTGTGCTACTTCCACCTGATTCTAACAAGTATCTTACACTGTTATCAAATTTAATTTGTCGTAGTTCATCATCAACTTTTTGAATGTCTTTTTCGTCTATAGTGTTTGGAAAATTCTTTGCTACGTTTAATGTTGAAGTAAAATCTTTGTAAACTACATGCTGTGGATCCAAAAACTGTAAATCTCTTTCTAATGTCTATAAGCTAATAATAATTACTTAGAACAGAACCTCACCACTCACGATCACGAAACACAACACACCAAAACTCAAAAGAGAATAAGGTAATAAAGTCTGTTTGAAATGAAAACAATATAGTGTGTAAGAATATGAACACATTTCATTACAGTCTATAAATAATCCTATGACGCACTTGTTTTACAACATGATAAGCCGGGAGTCCCCGTACGAACTGTCTATGAAACAGGTGTTGCGAGTTTCACAAAATCAATCTTACCAAATTACTTAAAAGTTTTAAGTTAAAACACATAAAGTAATTCATTTGAAAAAGATGAACGAAGTAAAAATTGAATTCGGTTATTTTTATTTCTTCAAAATCTTTTAAATCCGTCAAAATCTGCCTCAAAATCTTTTAAATTTGCCAAAATCTTCCGAATTTTCAAATTGTCACCATGATCTGCAACCATCAAAATTTAGGGGCGAAATCTGCCAAAATGGCAGAACTCTGCCACAAATGGTCACACTGCTCATGGTTCCTTTTTTTAAACGTGTTTTTGGCTTGGTTGCTAAGACCTTTGAGCTAATAAAAAACACGACACAGGCGTGTCTTTTCACCGCCAAAAGGAGCCCGTTTACCTTGGCTCCTACTTTTCGAAATGTGTCCTTGGAGTGTTCTGACCGCCTTCAGCTTTTGGGAGTTGAGATTTCCTCGAACCTTAACTTTGGGCGGTTCATTGAGTCCAAGGCCAAGGTAGCTGCCAGGAAACTTGGCGTTATCCGAAAGGTCCGGCAGTACTTCACACCTGGGCAGCTTCTAATGATAAACAAAGCACAGGTCCGTTCGTGTGTGGAGTACTGCGGCCACATTTGGGCTGGTGCTGCCAAGTGTCACCTGGCCACTTTGGATTCAGTGGAGAGACGTGCAAAGAGGCTGATTGGTGACCCTGATCTAACTGGAGTTGCTCTCCAAAGCCTAGAGCACAGGCGTAGAGTAGCCAGCCTTTCGGTGTTCTATAGGATGCATTTCGGGGAGTGTGCGATGGAATTGCATGATTTAATTCCCCCATCTCCGTTCCACCAGCGGACGACCCGTCGTACGGCTGGTTTCCACCCTTACGTTGTTAACACCACTACGATCCGGACGAAGCGTTTCGCCTCCTCCTTTATACCGCGTACATCGAGGGACTGGAACAATTTGCCAGCGGCGGTGTTTCCGTCGGACTACAATTTAGTGTCTTCAAGGCTAGAGTGAATAGGCTCTTAATAAACTAGTGCGCTTTACCATCAACGATTGCGTCACTGCTTACCATCAGGCAGGATTGCGGTCAAGCGCTAGTTTATAATACGTAAAAAAAAAAAATTCTTCGTTAATCTTGTTTTCTTTCGTAATTTATCCTTTTTTTTTGGTATCTCAGTGGAAATCTCTACCAGACCGTCCTCCGTTTGGGGGTCAACAGAGGGTGTGCCGGGCTCTCACCGGCTAAAACCACTGGAGCACTGACCTCTATAATTACCACTAAAGGTCAGTGTGCACTGGAGCGTTCCTTTTCTTGCCTATGGCCGGGGGTGCGGGTCCTAGTTTGCCATTCACCGCATCCCCGGCAACAAAAAAGAAAAATAAGGATAAGTTAGGATACGCGGGCCCGGGATTGCAGTAGCTGAGGTTCTGCCGGATTCCCATGACCCTGCCACTAAGGTGACTCCAGAGTGCCGCTGGGGTTTTTAGTGGGTATACCGGGAGGCTATCTCCCGGGGAGTCCCACATACGCCTCGGGGATGCGTAATTGTCATTTTCCCCAGCGACAAAAAAAAGGATAAGTTACGAAGTTAAAATCCAATAAGTATTGACTGAAAGACTTGTATCTATGGTCATGAATAAATATTATTTAAAAAAAAACAGATTTTCTGTCTTGTGATCTTGTCTGTCTTGTCACTATCAATTGTCATTTTGTCAACAATGTCCTATGTCAACGAAGCAACTGGCAACATGAGAATTAGGCCATTAATCAAGAATTGAATTGAATTGAATTGAGAAAAACTGACCTGTTTGTCCATTTCTCTATCGTTACATTATCCTGTAAAAACTCACAATTTATCTCTAATTTATGGATCAATTGAAATTCAAAAATTCTTTGTTTTATGAACTTACAGTTGTACTAGGCTAGAGACATCATAATTGAAAACATCATTAATTAAAAGCCAAGTAAAATGTCTATACAAAATACAGAAAAAAGGACCCCCAGTGTCCCTACACCTGACTGGGGCACCAATTTTAATAACGAGGTAAAATTCTCAAGTATTTTAATAGTGTCATGGAGGCAATACATTATATTTCTATAACATAAAATTATGTTATTATGAAAGATTTTTGGTGTGGTCAGAATCAAATGTATAACCGAAACTCAAAAGGAATCTCTTCACTACTACCCGTTTTCAAAAAGCGGGTATTTAATATAACACTATTAAATACAAATCTCTGCTTAACAGATGGAGATTGGTAATGAACAAAAAGGTGGAAATAATAATGAACATAATTTGCAAGATGGCACAATAAACAGAGTATCTGTAATCAGCAGCATTTCAAATCAGATAAGCCATACAAACAATGGGAATATTACAAACGTTCACACTCCTGCTCACTGTGGAGCTAGTGGCTCATCTCTAACTACTCCTGCAATGCCAACTTCACAGTCTTATATTGCTGGGGAAGTGGCACTGACACCAACCCACAGCTCTTTTACACCTCAAGCCATAAATCCCCATAGTGCAATGACTGCTATCACTCCAATGGTGAGTGGAACAGACCAGGCTAGGAACAGCATAAAAGTTCAGTAAGTTACCAAGTGTTTCAATTACTATTATTATTTTAAACTGTACCTAGCAATCATATTACTATCACATGGTAACTGATTAAATGTGTGCTAATGTAGTACACATAAGCAAAAAGATTTTCTCCAAAAGAAACTTAGAGTTTGCTAGTGATAGTGGCAAGGATCAAGACCTGCACCACTATTACTGTGTACTTGAGTGCTTCGGTGAGAAATTTTAAACACACATACAAGGGAAGCATTGTGTGGATGTGGTCCACTGCATATTTATGATACATAATGAAAGAGTTTTGATGATATAATTTTGTTTCAGAAACTGTGTATCCACTATAAATTTGGGTTGTGAATTAAAACTGTTGGATATTTACTGTAGAACTAGGTTTTCTGAATACAATCCAGCAAGATTTCATGGTGTAGTTATGAAAATTATTGATCCAAGAGCTACAGCACTGGTGTTCAGGTAAAAAAACTTGAAATACATAATTATTTGTAGCATAGTAATAAGCATGGAGCAAATATAGAGATGTAAAAAAAAATATGGAGATGTTGTAATTAGATTTGTCTAGAAACAACACGTGACAATTTGCAGGATGAAGGGTACAAAATACCCCCATTTTTGTTTTCCATCTACAAAACTGCTTACTTCATTCTGTATCGATGTTACTACATAGTTTAACTATCACACTAGATGTTTTAACATCTACTACTACAGGGATGTACTCAGAATGTTCCTGCCATTACCTATTATGTAAACAAGTAATACTTTCCTAAACCAAAAGTAGCTTATGTAGCATGATGCGAATGAAGCTGTGTGTGTGTATGGCCAAGTAATGTGAATTTCAGAGGCAGAACAAATAATAAATTATAAAAAATTTAAATTTTATTTACAAACACTATTATGTAGGAATATACTACAGATGGCGCGTACAGAGCTATCTACCTACCTCATATAAATATGTAGGTAGATAGTTGAGGCTATCCATACTAATATTATAAATGCGAAAGTAACTCTGTCTGTCTGTCTGTCTGTCTGTCTGTCTGTCTGTCTGTCTGTCTGTCTGTCTGTTACGCTTTCCCGCCTAAACCTCTCAACGGATTTTGATGAAATTTGGTACAGACAATCTTTGGATCCTGAGAAAAAACATAGGCTACCTTTTATCCCGGAAAAAATTGATATTCCCGAGGGAAATCTAAAAAGCGCGATATAACCGAACACCACGCGGGCGAAGACGCGGGCGGAAAGCACACAATCTTTAGACCCTGAGAAAGGACATAGGCTACCTTTTATCCCGGAAAAATTTGATGTTCCTGAGGGAAATCTAAAAAGCGCGATATAACCGAAATTTACGCGGGCGAAGCCGCGGGCGGAAAGCTAGTACAACTATAAATTCTGTTTACACAGGCCTGTGAGCATCTAATTTATTTATCTCGGTTAAACCAAGAATCAAATTTTATACAAGTAATTATTTGATTTACTTAAAGCAAAATGTGCTGTTGTCTATAGATTCATAATGTTTATTTTCAAGGTTACCACGGTAACTTTTTTTTTATGTTTGTTTTTTAGTAGTAATGCTGATTATTGACTAATGCAATAACCTGATCTTTTACTGTATTTACTTATAGGAATGATATTAAAGGACTAAGTTATATTATGGTTCGATTAGACTCAAATTACTGATATTGTTGCAGAGATTCTGTTCTTTTAAGTTTTCGTACTAGACACTTTTATCACTGAGCAAAGACTCTGCTCTCGCTACTATAAACAATAATTACGAAGTTGTTCTATTTCTTGCTTTAACTTTTTCTTTCTTAATCATGATGTATCAAAAATTCATTAAAATCACTTGTGGTACGTTTTGGTGATGATATTGTGGGCCCTGGTAATTTTCTATTAAGCTGTAACATAAAGAATAAAACAAAATATGTGAAATTAACTTATTCTCCCAAAATAATTGAAACTGGTAAATACAAACTACATTGAAACGAACCGTTATAGGTATCTAGTTTTATACAAGGTAATATTCCCTTGTTTAATTTTCAAAGTCCTTTTTTTGTCACCGAGAAGTCTTTATCATTAAACTGGCAAGAACAAATCTTTGTATATTTTGTCTGAGTTCAATCTTATCTCTTTGCACGCCTCGACTCTATCGCAGAGACGACAGCCGCGATCGACTCGTTCACGGATCACGTACAGTCAGTCCTGAACGACTGTTCAAGGGAGGCCACGGTGACAGAAGACTGTCGCTGGAAACTCCCGACTGACTTGCGTGAACTGCTGACCAAGAAGAACGCGGCTGTCCGTGCCTACAGTAACTTCCCCCGCGAAGCTAACAAAGCCCATATGCGCTATTTATAGAGAACTGTAAACTGAACTGTGTCCATATCGGAGTGGCATGAAGCTAGCTGGGATAAGTTGCTGGACGAATTAGAGCCGACCCACCTAGCCTTCTGGGAGCTTCAGAGGAAATTAAAATCCAAAGAAGTTGTCACCATGCCTGCCCTGGTTCGCCTTGATAATACTATCGTCTTCGACGACGATGACAAGGCTGAAAGCCTTTCCTCCTGTTTTTATAAACAGGAGGCAAGGCATTCAGCTAGGCAGACGAGCGCGGGGTAGGGTTGGGGCTTCTGCCCAGTGCTCCCCCAGGCTCCTACAAGTAGACCAAGCTCATCTCATTGAGGTCGACGCTAAAGTCGAACGCATAACCTCCCTCCCGCCCGTTGACGACCCTGAGGATCCTCTGCCTCCCATCACTCCAAATGAAGTGCAGGACATCATCAAAGGTCTTCAACCCAGGAAAGTGCCCGGCTCTGATTATCAACACCAACAACTGGCATCACCAACAAAGTGGTTCGTCTCATCCCAGCCCATCTGGTCATCCTCTTGACCACCATCTTAAATGGTGCAATGGGGAACAACATTTTCCCACAAACGTGGAAATAAGCCACTGTTATAGGCATTCCCAAGCCCGGTAAGCCCAAACCCGAACCTACCAGCTTTTATGCCCTAACTAGAATATCCAAAGCAACTTGGGGTCTATCATTCCTACTAGCTTCTCGGTGGTAGGCCATAACATCGGCTGCCGGCAGAAGTTACCACCCACCAGACAAAGTCTTGCCGCCAAGCGATTCGTCGTGTTCCGGTATGATGTCTGGTGAAGCCTTACGGAGGACAGTTCTGGACAGTTGTGTTGCGGTGTGTGCCGGGTAAGATGCGCCAAATGTTGTTGTGTCGGGAGTTTGGTCGTGGAGAGTCTCCAGATCAATCTCCCTTTGACGCAGCATCGTTGGTCGTGTTGATCTTGGGTTTAACATTGCATCACCTCGCTCAATTGCCGTCTTCCTTCCTATTCACTAAGATTTTTTAAGTGAATGGGCTTAAGAAACTAGCGCGCTTTAGCATCAACGATTGTATCACTGCTTACCAGGCGGGATTGCAGTCAAGCACTAGTTTATAATAATTAAAAAGAGAAAAAAAAACTTTAAAAACTATATATGGAGCTACCTACTTAGGATGTATGTGCTACGGTGCACCTGTTTGGGCCGATAGGGCCAGCATAGGGGCGGCGCGACGTAAACTGCTTCAAAGCCAACGTTTGGCATTGATATTTTTATGCAAGGCGTATAGAACAGTCAGTACTGAAGCCTTACCCGTTCTGGCAGGTGTACTTCCAGTCGATCTTGAAGTACAGCGACGTGCTTCAATGTACTACTCCGCGAGGGGGGAGGCCATGAACACTAACTTTGTTACACAACGCGACCTCAATAGAATTTCTAGATTATTTAAACCTCAGACTGACGTCTGGGTGGACCTCTAATCCGAATGGCAGAGTAGGTGGGATAATTCCATCAAGGGCCGGCACCTCCATCTGTTCTTTCCATCCGTTGGCGATCGGCTGGCTAAGACATGGCTGGAGGTTGACCACTGCGTTGCCCAATTTCTCACAGGTCATGGCAACTTTAAAAGTAAACTGTATTCTTTTAAACTTGTTCCTTCGCCTTTGTGTCAGTGTTCTACATCGAACTGTGAATTTGAACAGTCCGCACATCACATCTTGTGGGAGTGTATTCTTTGGCAGAATGAACGCAATATTATGTTGGATAGTGTACAAGTTACATCCGGAGTTGTTTATTATACGGACCTTGTAGAAACTAGAACTAATTTCCGTGCGTTCAGGCGCTTTTGCCATACCTATTATTGGAATCGATAGTAACAGCAAATACCTACTTAGGACCCATTAACCTAATCAAATGTTATTCCGTGGTGCTTGGCAATCTGGGCTTCTCCCAGTTGCAATAATGTCCCTTTGTGCCGATTGGCCTAGTTCTGTTCTGTCTCCTGCTTATTATGGAGGGAAGTGGAAAAAATATCTTTTTTCTTACTCCTCCGCTATTCTTTTCTGATTAATTTCGTTGCGGGACCCAAGACAGTTGAATCGTTTCTCCGGGACTCGTCGAGCTTCATTGCTCGGCGTTTTTCTGGCTGTCTCTACTGTTGATTCTGGCTTTCAGGAGTTGCAGTGGGTTGGGAACAGTGTGGCGGGTTTTACCGTCCCATCAGCTTACTCAAAGTTCTCGGTAAAATTAGAGCCTTACGAGCCTTATCCCCAACGAACAATTCGGGTTCCGTACCCAGCACTCCTGTCCGCAACAGATACTACGAATAACTGAACATATACACGCAGGGTTTCCTACATGGTATGTGTACAGTAGGGGTCGCAATACCAAATCATTTAAGGAAAACCGGTATTTTCGGTATTGGCTCCAGACGAATAACGATAATCCGGTATTTTAGATAGGTATTTCCGGGATTAAGCTAAAGTTAACAAATTTAGTGCAACAAAGTTATGTGTATCCGTGTGTGGATAGCAAAAACAAACCAACAAAACACGTAATGACGATTGACGCAATGACGTAAACAGTTGTTCGAAATAGAAAATTTTACACTTGTCCGTCGCAACTAACTTTAACTCACTTACTTTCACCGTTCGCCCGTCGCCGCCGTCATGAAAATTATACAAGACCCCAAAAAGTTCTCACTTCAAAAACGTTCACGAAACGAGTTAATATATTTATAATAATATATTATTCCTATTTTATTTATTTATTCATTTTATTTGTGTTCTGTAATTTATATGGTGTATATAATAAAGAGTATTCGTTTCTAGTCTACACATGCAAGAATTGTTTGCACTTGTAAACAATAGAAAATAAATTTCTTTCTCGCTAGGATAATATTTATTCCTCTATTGTTGTTGTAATTGAGAGTAAGTGTAATGAAAAATATAGTGTATTTTAGAAGTTGAGGGAACAGGGTGTAATGTTCACTTATCGTCCATAGAAAAGGGAGGATCCTCCGACCAGACTATTGTTGAGTTTTGCGGCCACTTGCCTAACAGTTGATGTTGGGAAGTTGTGTGTATGCTAGTCGCACGCTAAACTCTGTTTGCGAGATGTAGAATCCGTGTGACGTCATTATGACGCGTTGCTCGAATGTTGTATATACCCTCATCACTCCCTTTCGGACACTGGAGGTCGATAGTGAGTTGAGTCTTGTATCTTGCGATGCTTGCCAAGCCAGGTGAGGTTCCAGTGAGTCGGAACCGCTTGCCACATAGTTCACGGTGAGTCGGACCTATCTACGTAGATTCACCAGTAAGTCGGATGGTGGCGCTGCGTTATGCTCCAGTGCGTGGGATGTCGTACAGCGCTGGGTTGAGTCAGGCTACTGCGTCGACCAGGAGAGAGGGCTTTCCTTGTTGACCAGCCGAAAGTGGAATGTGCTGTGCCGAGGTTGCTGTCGTTGCTGATGGGGCTGAGGGGATGACCAGGCATGCGCGATCGCTGTTTGCTTGTGGTCAGGATACCGTTGAAGCCGTGGCTACATTTTTGCATAATTACGCAATTATTTAAAAAAAGGAATTTATGTTTACAGATCAGGAAAAGTACTTTGCACTGGACTCAGAAATGAACATGATTCCTATATAGCTGCTAGGAAATTTGCACGAATTATTCAGAAACTTGGATATCCTGTATGTACTTTTTACAAATCATAATCATAAACATCATTTTACTTGATTGATCTTGGTTTGGCAGTAATTTTGTTTTATTTCAGGCTAAGTTTTTGGACTTCAAAATTCAAAATTTTATAGCCACTGCTGACTTGAGGTTTCCAATAAGATTAGAAGCACTACAACAAGCTCATGGTCAATTCGCATCCTATGAACCAGAATTATTTCCTGGACTAGTTTACAGAATGGTACGACCGAGAGTTGTGTTACTAATATTTGTCAACGGAAAGATTGTATTTACAGGTAAAGTATATTTGAATATATCAAAGATTTCTATTTTCAAAGTTGTTCAAACATACATAATGTAAACAATACATGTGTGTGGATTTATAACTTAATTTAGAGGTATTAAATTATGTATGTTTAGTTTCAAGTCCAAAATTACTTGTGTATTGACGACTTCAGGCAACTATAATCTGTCAATTTTTTTAATTAGATTTTCAACCTTATCGCCAAAGGATTAAAAGGCTCAAGATTGATTGGGAAAATCTGACAGTTTCGGGTAGGTTGTACCTGCTGTGTGCATACTATGCATTTGTCCTACCTGCGGCGTTACGCGTAAATTAACACCTAAAATAAGTCATTACATTTTTATCAAATGGTTAAAAAAAAACTTATCGAAGAAGTTCGTAAAATCTATACTAATATATAAAGCTGAAGAGTTAGTTTGTTTGAACGCGTTAATTTCAGGAACTACGGGCCCGATTTGAAAAAAATCTTTTTGGTTTGGATAGCCCATTAATCCAGGAAGGCTTTAGGCATATTTTATAAAAGCGAAGCATCCGCTTTTATAACAAGTTGCCAATGCCGGTTACAGAACTTAGCAAATAAAAATTCAAATCCCTTATCAAAGGTGTTCTTATAAAAAAAAAATTGTAAGATTAAAGACTTCGTTGAAGACAAAGTAAATTGGCGATCACTTCTTCTGCACGTGTGGCTTTCCTGGCACCTCATTAATGGCATAACTGTGTAAATGTCTAGTAACTGCGTTTAAATAGGTTTGTATCCAAGGTATGGCCATACTTGGCTTTAATATTTAATTTGTGTGTAGATCAAGGCGTCTTTCCAGATATAATGAAATACAGTAAGGTAATACCACTTTTTAAATCCGGTGACCATAAGGACACTAATAATTACAGACCCGTATCGGTATTGCCTGTTTTCAGTAAAGTGTTTGAAAAAGTTATGCTTGATCAAATGCTTTATCATTTCAACAGCAATACAATCTTTCACGATCAACAGTACGGGTTCACCAGAGGACGTTGTACGACCGACGCTGGTGTCACTTTATTAAAAAATATATTTGCAGCGTGGGAGGAAGCCCAAGATGCGATAGGGATTTTTTGTGACCTGTCAAAGGCTTTTGATTGTGTCAATCATGAAACCTTACTTTTAAAGCTGGAACATTATGGGCTGGGTAAACTTGCGCTCAGCTTGGTGAAATCTTATTTAATTGATAGACAACAGCAAGTTCAGATAAATGGTGTCAATTCTCCGGGTTTGAATGTCAAAATGGGTGTACCGCAAGGCTCAATTTTGGGTCCTTTCCTCTTTTTGGCATACATAAATGATCTACCGCATCTATTAAAAAACAACCACATATTGTATTGTTTGCTGATGATACTTCGTTAATTTTTAAAATCAATAATAATAATAATAATAAAGCCTTTATTCAACAATCTTACAAAACATATTTCTTACATACTAAATTAAATTTCTAATATTGACACCAGTTTTGCGAAGATTGTCTTGCTACTTAGCATAGGCCTCCCCTAAAGCTTGCCATAGTTTGCGATCTCGTGTCTTCCTTTGCCATGTGGCGCCAGCTATACTTCTTATATCATCTTCCCATCTTCGATGTTGTCTGCCTCTTTTTCTTTTGTATTGTCTTGGACACCACTCAGTTACGTCTTTTGACCATTTGTTCCTTTTATTTCGCATCATGTGGCCTGTCCACCTCCACTTTAGTTTTTTGATGCAGTATGTCACATCTGTAACATTGGTTTGCTTTCGAATAATGTCCAGTTTAATTCTATGTCTGAGTTTAACCCCAAGCAAGCTTCTTTCCATCCCATGTTGGCAGGTCTCTAGTGCGCGTATATTTTGTTTTGTTAAACTCCATGTTTGGCATCCGTACGTCATGACAGGCAGTACGCATGAATCGAACACTTTTTGCTTTTGTTTGAGTGGTATATCTGGGTTTTTCATGATTTCTTTTAAGGACCAATATCTTCTCCAGGATAGATTAATTCTGTTGTTTATTTCTTTCTTTGTTAGGTCTTTTGGAGAGATAATTTGTCCAAGATATGTGTATTCGTCCACGTATTCCATCTGATTACCATTGACTTTCATAGGGATCTTTTCTAGATTCGTCATTAGTTTTGTTTTTGAGGTGTTCATTGACAGGCCAACGTTCCTACTTTCGTATGTAAGTTGTTCGAGCATTTCCTGTAGGCTCCTCGCGTCACTCGTAATTAGTATCAGATCGTCTGCGAATCTTAGGTGGTTCAGTTGTGTTCCGTTAATGTTAATTCCGAAGTTGTCCCATTCGAGGCGTCTAAATACGTATTCAAGGACTGCTGAGAAAAGTTTTGGTGACAACGGGTCCCCTTGTCGAACTCCTCTTTTAATAGGAAAAGCTTCACCTACTCTTTCTGTTCGTACTTTTGCTGTCATATTCTGGTATATATTGATTATGAGGCGTATATATTTTTTATCTACTCCTTGTGTTTCTAGCGCCTCCCATATTTTTGTGTGCTTAAGTGAGTCGAACGCTTTATTATAATCCACGAACGCTATGTAATAGTTGATGCCGTATTCGTTACTTTTTTGTAATACCTGTTTAATGGTGTGGATATGATCAAGCGTTGAAAAATCGCTCCGAAATCCCGCCTGTTCCCGTGGTTGATTTTCATCCAGTATCTTTGTTACGCGGTCTAGTAGGATTTTGGAGAAAATCTTATACACGTTGGACATGAGGCTAATGGGTCTATAATTTGTTATGTCGTTTTTATTCCCTTTTTTGTGTAAAAGTATTACGGTTGACGATGTCCACTGGTGGGGTATGTATTCTATATCTAAAATTTCATTGAACAAATCTGTAATAACGTTTAATGTTTTTGCAGATGTTGCGAGAAGGAGTTCATTAGATATGGCATCTTCACCTGGCGCTTTTCCGCTTTTTTGTGATTGTATTGCCTTGTTGACCTCTTCTAACATAATCTTTGGGGTCTCCATCTCGTTTTCATCTCTTTGAATATTTGATTGCTGTACTTCTGATATTTCCTTATCACTATATAACTTTCTGTAGTAGTCTGTTGCGATTTTTAAAATTTCGACTCTATTTGTTTTGTTTATTTTTGTTTTTTGGTGTACAATGTTTCCGATCCAGTCTAAATTCTCTCTCAATTCCTTCAAAGCTTTTTTCACCCCACCTGTTTTTTCTATGTAGTAGTTGATTGTTTGTGTTCTTGTATTCTTTCTATATCTCCTTATTTCCGCACTTATTTCCTTACTCAACTTTGTTATTTCCTGTCTGTTGTTTTTCCTATCTTGAAACAAAATCTTTCTTAGTTCGATTAAATGTTTGGCCTTCATTCCTATTTTATCTTTTCTTGTTTGTAATGCCTTATTTTCGGTTTCAGTTCTTTCTCTAGGAAATCGTATTTTTCTTGAATACTTTCCAAATTCTGTAATTTTCCTAAGTTGTTTTCTAAAGAGTCCAAGATCTTATCAGGTAATGATAATGTGATTCGTTTTTCGGTTTTTTGAATATTTTTTCTTGATAATTTTGGTTCTGTTGTATATAGTTGACTTCTGAGCATTCTGTGATCAGTATTAAAGTTCAGTTGATTCACAATGTCCACCTTTGAAAATAGTTTTGGTTTATTTGTAGTAATATAATCGACTTCGTTTCTTGTTTTCCCATCAGGTGACGTCCATGTCCATTTTCTACTTTTCTTTCTTTTGAAGTATGTATTCATAACATGCAAATTATGTTCCATAGCAAAATTTATCAGTCTTTGTCCATTGTCGTTCCTTTTTCCTGTAGTATTAGGTCCAATTGTGATGTCTTCATTCGTTTTTCTTTTTCCGATTTGGCTATTAAAGTCGCCCATTACTATTACAGTATTACTGAGATTCAAATGAGTCATGGTATTGTTGAGTTGGTTGTAAAATTCGTTTTTTGTTGCTTCCTTTGCATCTTCAGTTGGGGCATATACCTGGACAATGGAAGTTGCTTTTTTGTGGCCGGGGAGCTTAATGATCAAAGTGGCTATTCTATCTGACGTTCCTTTAATTTCTATTATGTTATTTTTTAAATATTTTTTCACGATGAATCCGACTCCATATAATCCCGCAGTTTCGTTTTTGTAGTAGAATATATAGTTGTCATGTTCTTCAATTTTCTCATCAGCTCTCCGTATCTCGCTTAATCCAATAATATCCCAGTTTACTGTTTGCAAGGCGTTTTCTAGTTCTAGCAGAGATTCATTGGACTTTAAAGTTCTTGTATTAAGCGTTGCTATATATAACTTAGATCTAGATGTTTTCTGCGCATTAACTTCTAAAAGCTTTTGGGGGAAGTGGTCTATCTCCCCGCGGTGACCAACCGGATTGGGGATCTGCTGGTTTCTAGTTTGTATGTTTCTTGTTTTAACCTTATTCTTCGCGTTTCCGGTGTCTTTTAATTCCTATGCCTTTTGTTGTGCTGGTTTCTTAGACAATGATACAGAGCGAGCCCTCATATAAGCGAATGCGTCGATTTTGTGCATTTTGGAAGGGGCTGCAATAGTGCCTTTATCTGTTATGCGTTGTGGCGTATATACATTGTTGGGTGATATAGAAGTTTCCCTTTTTCGTTTTCCAGCTTCTGACTTTTCTTTGATAACGAGCTTATTATTCCTAATGAATACTATATTTCCGCGTTCTGTTTCTTGCTTCAATTGGAGCTGCAGTTTTTTACGTGCTTCGATGGTTTCTTTTGAAAAATCTTCTGTTATGTAAGTATGCTGAGGCATCTTTTTCTTGTTTATCAAGATTTCTGACCTTTTTTGCTGTGACGTGAAGGTGATCAATATCGGTCTTGTTTTATCATCTTGTTTTGGACCCAGTCTGTGGTATTTGTTTATTTCGAATTTTGAAATTTTGATGTCTAAATTCTCAGAAAGTATATTTTTTATTGTGTTAAATAATTCTTCATACGATTTTTCCGCTTCCTTGACACCGTGTAGCAGTAAATTATTTTTCCTGTTCATATCGTCCAAGTGCTTTATTTTTCTATTCAATGTTTCTATTTCTTCTTTTAATTTTTTGTTTTCTTCTAGAATTGGTTGAATTTTGTCGTCCAAAGAACGCATTAAAGTCTTAGTTATACTCTGAGTGATAACAGCTGTTTGTTTTTCTAGCTCCATTTTCATCATTTGAAACAGTTTTAGCATGTCTTCTGACATTCCTGTGGTATTCATAATGTTATAACTAAACGCTGTCGGAAACGTGAAATGGAACGTTTCTGAACGGAACGAAAACGTTCGTTATGTTGGTAGCACTACAGATGTGTCAGATGACGGACGGCCTCTGTAGTCTATGGCAGGACACGTATTTGTAATATGAGGGTAACTTCGCACTTGTTTGCGCAATTTGCAACACTTTTTCTGACCTTTTTATTTGTTGTTGTTGAGATTTTCTTCACTAATTCGATCCGATCCAGGTTGCTTTTAGCTTCTTGCAGTGGTTTTGAACAAGTTTGGTTTATTTTAGCTATTATTTCCAGATGTTTTTAATTTTTAATTAAAATTCGGGAGCTCTTTAGACACACTGTTACTCGTTTTCCAGTTTTTTTTTTTTTTTTTTTTTTTTTTTTTTTTTTTTTAATAGACGTTGCTCAAACCTTGAGGACGTAAACAATGCTTTACAGCAAGTCCAAAATTGGTTTACCGCTAATAATTTAGTACTAAATGAAAAAAAGACAAAGTGTATAAGATTTGCGTTACCAAATGTTAAAAGTACTTACTCCGATATTGTATTGAACAAGGAGAAACTCGAATTCGTCGAAAACACGGTTTTCCTGGGGATCACGCTTGACTCGAGGCTACAATGGGGTCCTCATTTAACATCTCTGGCAGGACGGCTTAGTTCAGCAGCATACGTTGTCAGAAAAATCCGTCAATTTACTGATGTAGGTACTGCGAGACTAGTCTATTTTTTAACCGACTTCAAAAAGGAGGAGGTTACTCAATTCGACCGTATATATGCTTTTTTTTATGTTTGTTCGCGCATATCTTCGTCGTTTATGAACCGATTTTGATAATTCTTTTTTTGTTGGAAAGAAGACATTCCCAAGGTGGTCCCATGATAAGGAAATCAGGGTCTGATGATGGAAGACCAGAGAAATCAAGGGTAACTTTCAAAAATCGTAGGGGTGACTAGTGCATTTCTTAGTATTTTCATTAAGTATTTTAAAGCACTACAATTTGATAAAGGTCTGGAGTAGATCTGATGATGGAACCGGGAGACAGTCGAAGGAACTCCACAACAATTCACAGCAGCTACGTTGTGTTTGGGCTTGATTAATTTGTATTGATAAGAACTTTACACCTAGATGGGTTGTGACTGTCATAAGACCTCTGATGATGAAGACAAAGACCAGTTCCGGGAACTCCTCAACGGTTTACAGTAGCTACTTTGTGTTTGGTTTTAATTCATTTATATTGATGAGAACTTTGCACCCATTGGGTTTAAATAATGGTCTGCAGTAAATCTGATGATGAAGACCATAGGCAGTCGAGATAATTCTTCAGAATTACGGGTAAAAATTAAAGTAAACAAAATTACGTCGTTTCCCAACTATATTTGCGTCAGAAAATACTATAAGAATACATAGTACCTACTTTTCACAACTAAAAAGTGTAAAATAAAAACTTTTTTACAAAAAAACAACCGACTTCTAAAAACCACTACAAAGTGAAAAATAACTAATTTCAGAAGTCGGTGTCAAAAACTAATATACACAAAAGCAAAGACACCGACTTCCGAAATTAGTTATTTTTCACTTTGTAGTGGTTTTTAGAAGTCGGTTGTTTTTTTGTAAAAAAGTTTTTTAGCTACTTTCATAGTATCATGTCATACGGTATTTTGCTTTGGGGACGGGCTGCAGACATAAAGTCTATTTTTATTCTGCAGAAAAGAGCTATCAGAGCCATATACAATCTCCGCAGACGCGATTCTCTTAGGGAACTGTTTAAAGAGATAAACATCCTTACGGTCCCTTGTCAATACATTTATGAAAACATTATGTATGTTCGGAAAAATATTGATCTTTTTAAGAAGATAAGTGACAGGCACAATTTTAATACTAGGAATAGAAACAATTTAGATCAACCTCGGTTCAGACTAGCTAAAGTAAATAGTTCGTTTATGGGGTACTGTGTAAAATTTTATAATAAAGTACCGCTAGAGATTCAACAGCTCAATGAATCCAAATTTAAAACATGCATTAAACGCACGCTGTGTAAGCAAGCATATTATAAACTGGAAGATTATATCCTTGATAAAAATGCTTGGATAAATGCCAGTCCTGCTCCACAGCCACAGACAATTTTGTAGGTTTGGAAGAGATGCCATTCCCCCTTTTTGTTGTTTTCTAAATATTCCTTTTTTTATTTTATTTGTTTATTTCAACGTTGTGCACAATATTTTGCAATAGTATTGTATAATGTAAAAGCACTTTTCAAGTTTGTGAATGTGAGGCACCATGGACTATAGTTTTTTTTTTTTTTTTTATATACAATATGTTAAGAAAACCCTGTCCGACCCGTAAGGATAGTAAAGGTTAGGTAAACATATGACCAAATAAAATATGAAATTTTACATAATCATCATAGTAACAATACTAGTGAATTTTGAAATTATCTTTTTTTCCCGCGAACTTCCCCAAAATTAGGTAAATTTTTAAAATGTGACAACACCATTTTCGGCGGTATCATCGTTTGATTTATTGTTGGATATTAAATGTATAAATTTATGTTCAATATTTGGCGGTCTCGTTTGTGATGCCGGCGCGCGGCGCGTTTGTCGGTGTCCGCAAAGGAAAAAAGTAGGTGAAACTAGGGATGTACTATTTTTTGCGTAATAACGTTTTTTATCGCTATTAATCGAAACTTATATCTGGTTGAAGGATTTGTTGTAAAAACACAGATTACCCAACGGTAAAAGTACTTTTGTTTGTTTATCGATCAATTACTAATAACATTATTATAACACAAGTATTAGTAAACAGAAACGAGAAAGACTTATGAAACACAATTTTAGTAAAGTTTTACAAATATTTTATCGGTCAATATCATCGATATTGAGACAGAAACTGAAATTAAAACTGGCATGATTTTCATTTACAGCAGTGTACCTCGCTAATTTGAGTTTTGTAAAAGTTCTAAACAATTCCATGCGATGTTGAATCGAGAATAAGAATGAGAAACTACAATACTAAATCGATACCAAAAATAGACGAGTATCAATCGATAAAAAAAAAACAATATTTTGATTACTTACACATCTCTATCAAAGCATGAAGCCGCCAGCCGCGTAGATACCTATGTTTAAAAAATAAAAATAATTTTTACTTTAAATTATTAGTTGCTCGTAAACATTGCTGGTGTACACACTATTCGTGTATTGTGTGATCATGTCGTTTTCTAACGTAGAGTAATGTAACATGCTGATGGAGGTAGTAACTGCAATTAGCTGTGTTGTGATCAGGTGTTTTGGAAGTGGGTCTTACTTATCGGTCAATGCTGCACGAGGGTTCCAGCATGACGGTGCCTCACGATATTTTTTCCGACCTGTACGTGAGTACATTATCATTATTGTCCATTATCAGTTCGGCGAGCAGTGGATTGGTAGGGGCCAACTGTGGCCAGCGCAGATTTGACACCACTTGATTTTTATTTGTGTGCATGTCCGTGCTAATCTCGTGCGACGAAATATGGAACATCTCCGCCTGCAATCCCCAGCAATCCAATCCCTCCGCAATGAAATAATACATTCGGAGAGTCAGACGACCTTCCTCCTTAAAAAAATTCTTTTCTCAAGCTGCCTAAGTATCATTGTTTCTTTCGAGAGTCGATAAACGTGAACAAGCTACCTATACCTACAAGCATGAGGTCAACTGCGGTCATGACCTGTGCCTGTGTTGCCATGAAATTACCTATTTATTTTATTTAAGTTATTTATTTTTTAGGGGGTATTTTTTTTTAAGTTTAGCCAGGTTTTGCAGGCATTAGTAGAATCAGTTATCGATACCTAACAATACCTTCACGGATCGGACAGGGTTTTCTTAACATATTGTATATATAACTTGTTTGACATTGCGAGATTGGCAGTTGAGAATTGTCATGCTCACTCAAATGTCTTGCTGATGGTGGCGCGTGTTGTTGGGTCATTTGGTTCCCTTCAATATGGTTGAGCTAAGTGGGGCTGATGCGCGCGTCATGCTCGTGAACGGGGGCCGTCAGTGGAGACTGGTCATCTCTTAGCTGCCAGTGGGCTTAATTCATTTTTATATTTTAATTAATTTTACATTGTGCTCACATGATAGAAGCAACATAAATATGTAACGAAGAAATGTAACCCATATATTACGATTTTAAAAGAGTGTCCATGGACTTTCTTGCACGTTCTTCTCCATAGAGATCTACGCTTTGGAACGTGCAATTTAGCTTTACTTTTCTTGAACTGACCGACATTCACTATTCAAAAGTACCAAGTGATGGTTAATTTGAAATAAACGATTTTGATTTTGATTTTTTGATTTTGATTTTATGAAAATCAAAAAAAATAATTAGCCCGTCTTATAGATAATAAAAAATATTAAGACCCGTATTTTTTATTTTGTTGAAATTACCAAAAATACTGAGATATAGCGTATTAACGTTACGGAGTGGGGGCTAATCACGCCACGCCGGCGTGACCTCACGCGTGTAAATGTCCATTACGTCACGCCGTGGTACAAATATACCACAGCGTGACGTCATGCGACATTTCAAATCAATATCTTCCTAATTATTTGAATGAAAGAAAAAAAAGTACGTGTTCAATATTTTTTATAAATCTATCTGATAGACATTTATATGATATTATGATGATTGTTTACGTAGGTACCTACCCAAAAATTAAAATTGTTTGTTTCAAATTAACCATCACTTGATACTTTTGAATAGTCAATGTCGGTCAGTCCAAGAAAAGTGAAGCTAAATTGCACGTTCCAAAGCGTAGATCTCTATACTTAATAGGTAATACAATGTTTCTATTATTTGACAATTTAAATTATTTATTTGTCGTTGTAATGACATACGTGTCACTATATTCTAACATTTTATCTACCATTTTGGTAGATTTTTCCATACTGTATATATCTTAGGATTTTGTAGGGCTTTTAGATCTGAAGACCATTTCTTATTCTATTAAGTAGATACTTTGTACTACTATTTGTTGCTGTCATCTCATATCCACTGTGATTTGAAAATATTGTAAAAGCCAATTATTTTTAAAAGAGTAAACGTGGCTTTTCGTGCCGGCTCTTCTCTATGGAAAACGACCATTTGAAACCGTGCACCTAACTTCTGACGTTACATTAGTGCCCATGTTGGTTTATATGAAACTATCTGCGCCGCGCTGTTTCACTCGCGTAGAATTCGATATGTATTTTTTTTTATATGCCCCGCTCCTAGTGCAGCGTGATTATTGGCTTAAAGCCTTTCTGGATTAATGGGCTATCTAACACAAAAAGATTTTTTCAAATCGGACCAGTAGTTCCAGAGATAAGCGCGTTCAAACAAACAAAGAAACTCTTCAGCTTTATGTATTAGTATAGATAAAATAATTTGATTTGAATCGTTTTTGTTTAACGGGTTGTTTTTATTTAACGCTGTAACTAAGTCGCAGTTTGGCGCTGAGACATTAACGTTAACGCAGATATAGCAGAAACAAAAGAGCCAGCGCTCACTGGCGGTCCTGCACAACGAAGGATTTTTATGCAACTAATGGAAAATATTCTAACTTAGAAGTATAACAACAAAATTGACATTTCTCGGACAACGATAAACAGACTAAATATTTCTCGACCATCTAGCTCTAATACTACTACATACTAATATAGATCTTACAACCTACACATGCAACTTAAGATAAGATAAGATTTTTATTTGCATAAACATGTGTGTGTACATACATAAAAAGTGAATACAAGGTGATAAACAAAGTTAGGTAAACACTTGACCAAATATAATATAAAATTTTACGTAATCATCAGGAGGAGGGTAGGAGCGCTTTAGCTACAAGCATCTGAAGTTTTGTTCGCCGTTTTTAAAAATTCTTTAATAATAATAAACAACGTGTAATAACAATAATTATATACCAAAAACGTTAACCAAGTTATAAATATTAAGTGTTAACGTTATCCACGAAAAAACTCAAGTGTTATAGAAAATAATTAAACATTTGTGAATAGTGTTAAAAAACTTACTTACAAACAATAGTACTTATTAAAACGTAAGCTTAAGTGAAGCAACAGTGCAAAATTAAGTGACTAACAGTGCGTAATAAGTGAAGAACTCTAAAATAATCCGAAATTTCGGAAAAAAAAAACATTGGCATGACTCATATTTAACGAGTTTTTATTATTTAAAAATCTATTCCGCATTAAACGATCACCAGTTTCAATCTCATTGGCAACTGTCCAGATGGTGAGGTAACTCAAGCAGTCGACTGCCGTACACGTAGTCTTGCGTTCAAACCGCGCCGACTGGGTTACTTTTTGTATTACACAGAATTGTTGACAATTTATAATTTCTTACAATGAGTGACTTCTTCGGATATATCACTCAGCGACGCCAGCGCCAGCGCAGACATTCGGACACAAACACAAATGAAGATTTAAATATAACTACCGACTTGAATAATTGTACCAGTAGCAATAGCGTACCAGAAATGTCAGACGAAGAACAATGCGATGAAATTACCCAACTTCAAAATAAAATAAAAGAATTAACATTGGGATTAGAGGCAGCACACGCAGAAGTTGAGAGTTTAAACTTAGAGAATATAAGCCCCGCACGATGATATTGCGATTGGCGGCCATCTTGGTGACGTAGTCGAACTCGCACTGTCGGTACCGTTCGCAAGTTCAGTCCGCGCTTACCCACTTACGCACATCGAATATTTTTGTTAGCTTTTTGTTTTTGTTATCCTGTTTTATTGTTGTTCTTGAGTTTTGTTAGCTGTTACTCGTTAAAATGAGTAAGAAATTAATTAATAGTCGTGCTCGTGAAATTATAATTAAAGTGGAAAATTATTTTGTTAAAGAGAAAGAGGACTGTAAGTTAGTTCTTGAAAGTATAAACCGTGCTTTAAAAAGTGCTTCGGACATTTTAATACCGAAGCAACTGCTTATAGTTATTAAAAATATTTTGCAAAATTCTATCAAAGTCACGGAGTGTGTGGCATGTGCCACAGGCGTTGCAAAAAATACTGTGACGAAATTGAGACGAGAGCATGAGTCAGCAACAGCCAGTGGCAGCAAAATGAGAACTTCTACTAAAGGAAAAAGACAAAAGAAGAAATATTTCGACTGGTTTTCCTTAACAGCTTTAAGAAATATTATAGATTCAATGTATACGGTGAGGAGAAAAATACCCACAATGCGCAAAATCTTGGCGGCTTCAAGAGTAGACCTTAATTATACTGGTAGTGAAATACATTAAGAAAAATAATTAAATCTGATTTAGGCTACCAATTTAAACGATGCTACCAAAAAAGACTGGCCCTAATTGAAAGACCCCAAATTCAAGCGTGGAGGGCTAAATATTTACGACATATGAAAGAAAATTACTCGCTTGGTGAAAAATAAAAGACAAAAGATCCGTTATTTATCTCGACGAAACGTGGATACACGCACACTACACGGTAGAAAAATGTTGGCAAACAGCAACCGATGGAGTGAGACGGAACGACAGCCCCGGCCGCCGATGTATAATAGCTCACGCGGGAAGTTAAAGCGGTTTTGTTGACAATGCCCTTTTAATGTTTAAAGCAGACACCAAAACGGGGGATTACTATGATCAAATAAATGCTGAGAATTTCACCAAGTGGCTTACAGAAAAATTTGCACCCAACAAACCACGCAACTCCAAAATTGTGATGGACAACGCCCCTTATCATAGTAGGGATGAGAATAGGCCACCAAGTATGAACATTAAAAAACAGTTGATTGTTGAGTGGCTACAAGCTCACAACATCGACTTTCCCAACGACAGTACAAAACCTGAACTGTATTTATTAATTAAACGGCACGGACCGCCGAAAAATTATAAAATTGACAATTTATTAGCTGGCAATGGCCATGAAGTCGTTAGATTACCACCTTACAATTGCGACCTCAACCCCATCTGGAACCTGGTAAAGATTAGGGTGTCAGAAAAGAATATGGGGCAGTTGGAAAGTCGCATTGAAGCTCTGAAGTTGGAGGCGTCGGCGTCAATAACTCCAGATGACTGGCGAAAGGAAGTCAATCATGTTAAACGGCTTGAAGAGGAATATTGGAATAAAGATCGAATAACTGACGAGTTATTTGTCATAAATACGGCGACGACAGTGAATCGGAAACGACAGACACAGAAAGCAGTTCTGATTCGGAAGACTATATACATTTTTTTTACATATTATCCTGGTTTCATTTATAAGCTGATAGATGTAGGTAGTAATTAAAACATGACTAAGTACTACACAGTGGACTCTGGTTCAATTCCCGCTCGCAAATTAACAGAAATGTAATTAGAAAAAAATAGTATACATGTAAGAAAGATATACGAATAAGTATATTTTTCTTACGTCTACAAAAATTATTTCCTTGAAAGTTTTAATAATGACAGTTTATTTGTTAGAATATGGGTGAGTAGGTATACCTACGAAAGAATGTTAAATGCAAAATTAATATTAGTGAGTGTATGTATTATTACACTCTTTATAAAGAGTGTAAGTATGTATAATCCATACTAATATTATAAATGCGAAAGTAACTCTGTCTGTCTGTCTGTCTGTCTGTCTGTTACGCTTTCCCGCCTAAACCTCTCAACCGATTTTGATGAAATTTGGCACAGACAATCTTTGCACCCTGAGAAAAAACATACGCTACCTGTTATCCCGGAAAAATTTGATATTCCCGAGGGAAATCTAAAAAGCGCGATATAACCGTACACCACGCGGGCGAAGACGCGGGCAGAAAGCACACAATCTTTAGACCCTGAGAAAGGACATAGGCTACCTTTTATCCCGGAAAAATTTGATGTTCCCGAGGGAAATCTAAAAAGCGCGATATAACCGAAATTTACGCGGGCGAAGCCGCGGGCGGAAAGCTAGTAAAATTATAAAATACAAATTAACCCTTAACCCTAATATTAATTTATACACACACTATAAAGAGTGTAATAAAATTATAAAATACAAATAAACCCTTAACCCTAATATTAATTTTGCATTTAACATTCTTTTGCTAGCTGTCCTTTTGTGTAACAGATGACGTCACAACGCTGTTATTGTGACAAGGTTCCATCGCAATATCATCGTGCGGGGCTTATACACAACTTAAAAAAACCATTGACGAATTAACAAAGAAGAAAAATATCTACAAAAAATTTACAACTGATATAGTTAGTGAGAACAGTAAATCTCCATTAACTAACAAAAAAAGGAATCAAAAAACTAACATTACAAACAACAGCCCACAGACAACACCCAAGATTGACAAAACTAAAACTATCTGTTTGCCCACTCAGACTGCTGACAAATCAACACAATATGATACCCAATTAATGACGAGCCTGAAAAGCGATAAAAACTTAAATAAAAAGGAAACAAGGAAAAATATATGTATATTAAGCAATAATAAAAGGAATAACTTAAGTAATTTAATAGAGAACAATTTTAACATGAATGACTACTGTCACTATTTGTATCCAGGAGGAGATGTTCAACAAATGCTGCAGGGCATTGATAATAAAATAAAAAACTTTAACAAAAATGATTATTGTGTTATCATAATGGGAGAGATGGACTTCGTCCGGACTGGAAACTATCACGACATTATATTTTTTATTAGAGAAACGATCGGAAAAATCAAGAACACTAACGTAATAATTTGCCTTCCAACCTACAAATATGGCTATCATACATCTATATATAATGCAAGAATAGAAACTTTTAACAATCTCTTGTATCTGGACAACTTAACTCACGAATATGCCTACTTACTAGACTCTAATGCTGATTTAAATTGGAGCTATGATATGTTTTCTGCGCAACAAGGACACGTAAATGGAACAGGGATGAAGAATATTTTCTCCAATCTTCAGAGGATGGTTTCTGAAATTGATGCTGAAAATGATATAACAATATCTAATTCTTCTACCTCAGATATTGGGGAGTCAGGCATGTTTTTTCTATAATTATCTGATTATTATGCATCAAAACATCGCGGGACTCATAAACAAGGCGGATCAATTAACACTACACCTGCAAGAACTAGCCGAACAAAGAAATTGTGTAGACATAATTTGCGTCACGGAACACTTTATGGAGCGAGGACATGAGGAGCTCCTTTCAATACCTAATTATAAATTAGCCGCTTCATATACAAGAACTATAAAAAGAGGAGGAGCCTGTATTTTGGTAAAATTTGGTCTGCAATATAAAGAACTTACAAATATCGGTAAAATGTCTATCGAAGGCGTTGTCGAAGTTTGCGCAATTGAACTTAGTCAACATAACTTAATCCTTATTTGTATATACAGAGTACCTAAGTTAAACAATTTAGAAGTGTTCTACTCAAAATTAAATATTATTTTATCAAAATACTGTTACAACTCGAACAAGAATGTAATTCTATGTGGCGATTTCAATATTAATATCTTAAAACAGGATAAAGTATCTCTCGAGTTTACTAGTTTCCTATTGAAGTACAATCTATCTTTGGAAATTGGTCAACCAACTAGATTGCAAAGCAATACATGCATAGACAATTTTGCACATAATATTTCACGAAGATGTACCCATAATGTCCTTGATCTACATTTGTCGGATCATACAGCACAAACTTTAAAGCTTCCGGTGAAAAAGACATATTTAATTAAAAGTTGGAATATAAAAGTGCGTGACTATAGTAGTGAAAACTTAATGAAATTCAAAGACTGTTTGAAATCAATTTCTTTCTCTGATGTCTATCTCAGTAAAGACCCTAACGTAGCATATAACAATTTTTTCGAACTTTTTCAATTGTTTTATAATTTATGTTTTCCAATTGTTTTCAAAAAAAGAAAACTAATAAAAAAACCAAACTGGCTAACACCTGGTATTAGACGGTGTAGCCAAATAAAAAGACAGTTGTTATGGCACCATAGATTAAATCCATCTGATATAAACGTGACTAAACTTCGAAACTATTCAAACCGACTTAAGAAAATAATAAAATTGACCCAATTAGCCAAAAATAACTATAAAATAAGAACAGCACATAATAAATCGATGATGACTTGGAAAATAATAAATGAAAATAGAAGCAACTCTCCACCAGAGTATATAAGAGAAATAATTAATGACGGAGTTAAATACACTAAACCCAAAGACATAGCAAACATGTTCAACGACTACTTCATAAGCCAAGCAGAAAAGCTTTCTACTGCTTCGACACATCTGACTGCTAACAATAGAATTGATTACTTATCGCATTCGATGTTTTTTGCCCCTATTTTACCACATGACGTAAATAAAATTATAAAAGATTTAAAAAATAAAAATAGTGTAGGTTACGACGATATTTCAACAAAGGTTGTAAAGTATGTTTCCGAAATAATATTACATCCCCTCAGCTACATAATCAATTTAAGTATTGAATCTGGAACCTACCCTGAAAAACTTAAACCTACTATCATAAAACCATTATTTAAAAAAGACGATGAAAGAGACATTAAAAATTACAGGCCAATAGCTCTTATTCCAGTAATATCAAAGATATTTGAAAAATGGATATATAGATCTATAGAGGCATACCTCGATAGACATAACGTACTTGTAAAGGAACAAAAAGGTTTTAGGAAAGACCATTCAATCAATATGGCAATATATGACTTCCTTAATGATATAATTCCTAACATGAATGAGAGAATCCCAATTTCAGCAATATACATGGATATGACAAAGGCATTTGATTTGGTCAACCATGATATACTGCTGAGCAAGCTAAACGCGTATGGGATAAGGGGCAATGTCTTATCACTCATAAAGTCCTATCTAAAAAATAGAACACAACACACCGAAATAAGTCGAATTTGTAACTCAAATAAAACAGTTATAAAGTACATATCCAAAGAACGGAAAATATACCATGGTGTGCCTCAAGGCAGTGTGCTAGGACCTTTGCTATTTCTTATATATATAAATGACTTTCCTAAAAATATACCCTATCCTATGACATTGTTTGCCGACGACAGTACTATCATTGTAAAACTTGACAAAAATAATAATGACTTTGAAACTAAGATAACTAATGCATTGCAACAAGCCGTTAACTGGTTAGAACATAACAACTTAATTATAAATTTAAAGAAAACTAAAATTATGAACTTCCGTCAAAGAGTTGCCAATTTGAAATTAAACGTTAGCTTTAATAATGAAAAAATTGAAGAAGTTGAGAATACAAATTTTTTAGGCCTAACTATTGACAATCAACTTAATTGGAAACAACATACTTCAATATTAATCAAAAAAATTAGTAAGTTTGCTTTTGCTTTATTTAAACTGAAGAAAGTAGTCAATCAAACTGCGGCAGTAACTGCATACCATGGATATGTCGATTCTCTACTGCGCTACGGAGTCATGTTTTGGGGTAACTCCTGCAATAAGGATATGGTGTTCAAATCACAAAAAAGATGCATTAGGGCTATTACTGGTATAAAAATAACCGACAGCTGTAAGCCTCATTTTGTTTTATTAAAAATAATGACTATGCCTTGTTTGTACATATTTGAGACTGCTGTATTTGTTAAAAAGAACATGCATCTATTTAGAAAAGCATCTGAACATCGCTATAAAATTATTAGAGAAAAATACAGGCATGAACTATGCGGTCGACCTTCAAAGACCGCCTTGATGCACAATAGCATACTTTGTATGGCCCCAAAAATATTTAATAAATTACCAAATGGGATTAAGGACCTAAATATTATTCAATTTAAAAACAAATTAAGACGTCTATTATTGGAGAAAAGTTATTATACAATTCAGGAATTCTTTAATGATAAATTGTAAGTTATTTGACATTAATACTCATTTAATTTTGACATTATACTATTTCTTTAACATAATTAATTTGACATTGCCACCTATTTAATTTTGACATTTTATTGTATTTTGACATTGTAAGATATTTCACATTAATATTTATAAAAATTTGACATAGCATTATATTCCACATTTATCAAATTATTTATCATTTTAATATATTGTGAATCCTTTTTATGATTTTAAATTCTGTTAAAAAGTGTATGCCTTTATGGTAGATTTTTTGAGGAACTGATGTATTAGATATTAAGATCACATTGTAAAATGTATTTACAAAAAATCACACTAATAAATGAATTGAATTGAATTGAATTGAATCATAGTAACAATACTAATGAATTTTGAAATAATCCTTTTTTCCCGGGAATTAATTCCAATTTCCCCGAAATTTGGTAATTTTAAAAAAAGTGACAACACCGGTATTATTATAAGCGAATAGCGACGCGACCACGTCACAGGTGCCGCGTGCCCTGCCCCCCGCCGCCCGCGGAAGGGGTTGCTTATCGCACATGTATTAAGTTACCTCTTTTTGCTAAATAATATTTATTTTTTTAGGGGGATTTTTTTTTAAGTTTAGCCCGACTTTGTAGGCATTAGTAGAATCAGTTATCGATATCTTACAAAGTTACAATACCTTCACGGATCGGACAGGGTTTTCTTTACATATTGTATAAAGCTGAAGAGTTTGTTTGTTTGTATGCGTTGTTGTGTCGCTGGCGGCTGCTAGTTTAATATATGTAGTTTCTGAATAAGGGTATCAGGGCCATTTTCTATATGTTTACTAATTTTATTTAAGTATGTTCAGCCTACCCCAATAAGGGCAGACAGGTTCCAGTTGCATATTTTTAGTGAAAAGTTACAATAACTGTTTTACTTTCCTTTATTGCAGGTGGCAAAACAAGAGGTGAAATCAACGAAGCCCTAGATATAATATATCCCATTTTAAGGAGTTATCGAATAAGTTAATTCATTTGTTATGTGCAAGTAACTTTACATACAGGAACATGGGCGTACCGACGGAGGGCAGGGGGCTGCCCCCTGGAAATCTCGCAGAACATGTATGAACTGCCCTAATTACTAAAGAAAGTATAAAGTGTAATTGTTTTTTTTTTTTTGGGACAAAACCCGGCACACATTTCCCACCCACTGCAACTCCTGAAAGCCAGAATCAACAGTGGAGACCGCGAGAAAAACGCCGAGCAATGAAGCTCGACGAGTCCCGGAGAAACGATTCAACTGTCTTGGGTCCCGCAACGAAATTAATCAGAAAATAATTTCTTTCTTTTCTGTAATTGATATTGCCAAAAAATAGCATACGACTAAATTATAGCGCACAGAGATTAGCCACTTAAAAAAATTTACTTGCCTCCCCCTAGGCCAAACTTGCCTTCCCGTAGACCTAGGCCAGAAGCTGGGTACGCCCATGTACAAGAGGTTACAACAATGTTTTATTTTTAATTGTAATTTTATATTATGTTCAATACCTACAATTAAGATGTTATTATACACTTCATGATATATTTACTGTTGTATTCTTGTTCCCAAATTGTAATGATCAAATAATTAATGGTCGGAAACGTTATAGCCATACTGTATTGAAAATTATCAAATTATTATCGGCCAAAAGGTGTACGATCCACTAATGCTCATACAACAAAAAACATTTTATGTACGACCATTTGGTAATGTGCATAATACATCCATAACATAACTCATATCTCAATAGTACTCATTCCTGCCAAGTCGTGTTACAATCACCACAGTTCCACACGGGTAAACTGTAGTACAATGAAATTTTAAGTTTTTTTTATGGCTTTTCCGTAAAGCGGCAGCGTCTGACCTCCACAACCCGAAGGCGACATCGAAGCATTGCAGTTAGACCAATTGTTGTATTCTTGAGGGCCCCAACAACCCGTAACGACTGCCATTACATGTTCGTATGGCAACCGGGACCAACGGCTTAACGTGCTTTCCGAGGCACGACCAGACCAGTGCAAATATTCATATTCATGCATACAAATACTTGCACTGTGCGGGGATCGAACCCGCGCCACCTTGCGCAGCGGCCCGTCCGCTACCGCTACGCCACGGAGGCTGTCAAGTTTTTAGTATATACAATATGTTATGAAAACCCTGTCCGACCCGTAAGGATAGAAATGTTAGGTAAACACATGACCAAATAACATATGAAATTTTACATAATCATCATAGTAACAATACTAGTTAATTTTGAAATAGTCTTTTTTTCCCGCGAATTAATTCCAACTTCCCCAAAATTTGGTAATTTTTAAAAAGTGACAACATTATTTTTGACGGTGTAATTCTGAGCGAATAGCGGTGCGAACGCGTGCCGCGTGTCCTGCCCCTCTTCGCCCGCGCCTGTATGGCCTACCGCACATGGTTTAAGTAACCTCTTTTTGCGAAATAATATTTTTTTTAGGGGCATTTTTTTTTTTAAGTATAGCCCGGCTTTGTAGGCGTTAGTAGAATCAGTTATCGATACCTAACAATACCTTCACAGATCGGACTGGGTTTTGTTTACATATTGTATATTATTTTGGTTTGTGTTTCATATCTGCTGTGTATTTGTATTTATGTGAAATTATGGGTATCTTACCTGAAATAAATAAATATTATTATTAGGCTGTATGAATGAAATGCCTTTGATGTCATTTGTGGGATTATAACAACAAAATAACATTGCGCGCGGGGCGCGCCGCTCGCTGCCTCTGGGCATTAACGTAGTGATTACTTGCTCTGTGGGCATTAATCTAACTATAGTTTAGAGCATAGTGATTACTTGCCATAGATTAGTATAAGTACTAACGTATTACTTGCTCTGTGGTTTAGAGTCTTTTGACGGGAAGTCTAAGGTGAATGTCACGCTCATTTTTCATTGGACTTTTAAATTATATATAGTGTCGTTTACTAAATAAAAGCGCGTGATTTATGTAGTAAAAAGTGCATTCAGTGAATAATTCATAAAGAACATTGAAATATCGCAGCATAGTGACCACATCATGGCTTTACATCAAATCTCTTAGCAGTCGGCACACGCGGCCGTTTTTTCAACTGTCATTGGCGATATTCGCCATTATTGTGAAATAATTTTATTAAAAAATTTCTATAATATGTTACACGTGTTATTGGCAAAATTGTGGTATCTAACCACAGAGGCCATTTAAGAGTTGAAGTAGTATTCACTCTAAAGAAAAGAAGAAGAACTATTGTTTAATGAACTCATTAATGTTATTAGCCGGATCCACACCGGACGGTCCAAAGCGCTCCGAACGCGCGCGGCTTGGAGCGCACTCCACGAAGCATGTAGACATGCCGCGCGCGATCTAAGTGCACGTCGGAAAGCGCGCGCTCCTCGCCGCGTGCGATTAATTTGTTGCCGGTTTTTAGGGTTCCGTAGCCCAATGGCAAAAAACGGAGCCCTATCCTAACCCGAATCTATAGATTCGCCATGTCTGTCTGCCCGTCCGTATGTCACAGCCATTTTTTTCCCGAAACTATAAGAGCTATACTGTTGAAACTTGGTAGGTAGATGTATTCTGTGAACCGCATTAAGATGTTGATGCAAAAATAATAAAATAATCTATACTTAATCTATAAGTACTAATATATAAAGCTAAAGAGTTTGTTTGTTTGTTTCTTTGTTTGTACGCGCTAATCTCGGGAACTACTGGTCCGATTTGAAAAAATCTTTTTGCATTGGATAGCCCATTAATCCAGAAAGGCTTTAGGCTATATAACATGACGCTGCGACCAATAGGAGCGGAGCATAACAAAATTAAAATGAAAAATTACAATGTATGCTGTATATTTTGGGGTTAAAATAAAATGTTCAAATAACTAACTTCACACGAACGAAGTGAAGTCACGGGCAGCCGCTATCGGTTATACAAAAGAAGATCACCTGAAGATGGAGGCCGAACGGTTACCATCAGAAACCGCAGCGGAGCTTTTGAAACTATGGACAACAGATGAATTGTACCGTAATCGCCAATTTTATGTAAAATATTTAATGCCCGTATAAATGTGGAGGCCTGCGGTTCCGTGCGCACTATCAAATATATTTGTAAATATATTAACAAAGGAACCGATCAAGCCGTGTTCAATTTTATACAAGAAGCTGGCTCGGCTGTCATAAGCGAAGTGCAAGCTTTCCAACAGGGGCGTTATGTAAGCCGCAATGAGGCAGCTTGGCGACTTATAAGATTCCCATTACATGAAAGGCACTTCACTGTCACTCATTTGGCCGTGCATTTAGAAAATGGAGAGCGTCTGGATCATAATGAAAGCAATTGTCATGAAAGGATCGCGCTCCGCCAAACACAACACTGACCGCATTTTTCCAGCTTTGCCGAATCGTCCCATTTGCAAAAACCCTTTTGGATTTAGAGGTTCCCCGACACTACACATGAAATGCCTCTAGAAAAGAGTGGAAACGTCGCATTCAAGGCACCGCAGTAGAAAACTGGCCCGGGGTTAAATCAAGGGATGCTCTTGGTCGTGTATAAGTAGGTATACTCTTCACGTGTGCTATTGTTACGGGCTAGGGGTACTAAAATGCCGGTTAAGGGTTACGAAGTTTATTGGCAACGAAGGTACAGTCTATTGTAGGCAATGACAGGCTCTGCCATTTCCCATGACCCCGCCACTCAGGCGATGTGGTTGTGCCGCTGTGGGTTTAGTGGGTATTCTCGGCTTCGGATGGGCGAGTCCCACACACGCCCTTCGGGGTACGGTGCGTAAATGCATTACCACAGCGTCAAAAAAAAAAAGGATAAATTACGTCTCCGTGTGCAGTTTCTGGCCTGCCATCGCGAACCAAAACCAGACGTGGGACCGCTTCGGGGGTCACACCTGTTTCCCATGAGCCCGCCACTCAGGCGATGTCGATGTGCCGCTGTGGTTTTAGTGGGTATTCCCGGTTTCGGCTGGGCGAGTCCCACACACGCCCTTCGGGGTATGGTGCGTAAATGCATTTTCACAGCACCAAAAAAAAAAAGGATAAGTTACGGAAGTTAGAATCTATTAAAGTATTTGACTGAAGGACTTGTATCCATGGTCATGAATTAGACTAAAAAAGAAACTTCTAGTATAGACTTCTAGTATATAGACGTGAAATACCTACAAAAAAAACGTGCCATCGTTTGACATTTGTTTGGAACATAATATGGCCGCCTCTTGCTAGGGCTGTCACTGTTTATTTGTTTATATATTATTATTTTTTATTATTATATTTTTTTATTTAATTTATTAATATAGTCTGTTTGTTATATAATTATTTTAATTCTCTCGTTTTCTGTCGGCTTCTTAGATAAAGTACTTATTCATTTATTCATAACGTCACGTCTTTATCCCTTACGGGGTAGACAGAGCTTGAGGTTATAAGAACAAAAGCCACGTTTAGCGCGTTGGTAGGTGCATAGAAATAGATAGAAAATGGAATCAAAATAGTGATGGGTTGCTAACCTCATCGCTTAATGAAATGATTCTTAAACTTGGCCAATTCCCTCGACCGGTTTTTACAGTCTGCATGGGATGAGAAGCAGCATTAGAAAATTCATATTTTACATAATATGCACACATTTCCGCACCACCTATGATTAACTCATAAGTGGTGCGGAAATGTGTGTAGGTACTTGGCGTATTTTTATAACGTGGTTTCCCCCGTAGCTATACTCCACGATCTATTGTAATAAAGAAAGTTTGAATTTTGGCTAAGTCAAATGTCTATTTTGACTGGGTTACTAGATAAAAGGGTCCTCTCCCTCCCTCCTCTCAATTATGATCCTTGGTTGAAAGTATCTAAGTGTAATTATATTGTATAGACATTATTAAGTGCAAAAGGTGCAATAATAATAAAATACATTTATATTTTTGAAATATATTCGTTTATTAAACTACTAGCTTCCATAAGCGGGTTCGCCCGCCTTTAAAAGGTGATCTATGACGTCATTTGTATCCCGTCGTCATCATCTCAGCGTTTATCCCGGTTGCATCCGCGGCTTTCGCGTTGGAGCCCGGGGTCCGCTTTACTGCACATTCTCCTCCATTTCGCAATCCTTTGGCATCCTGTGGTAAGAGCTTGTTGGCACGCATGTCATCTCTTACAACGTCAAGCCAGCACTTCTTTGGTCTACCCGGCTTGTTCCGGCCCGGCGGAGGCGCCATGGCAAGACATTTGTTACCCACGTAACATGCCGCTTGCACAATGTTCTTGCATGTGGTAAACATGTATTATATGTTTTTCTTAGGTCCTTAGCCGCTCATTTTTAGGGAACCTATAAACAAAAGATAAAATCAATATCTATTATCAAAATAATTGAGTAGATAGATGATTAAATTATTTTAATTTAAAAATAAAACCGCCTTCAAAACACACCCAATAAAAGATAATTGAAATCGGTGCTAAGCCAAGTACATATGTTGGTCCCCGCTACACCCTGCGCATCTAACATATTGGCACCGACTTTGAAAGGTGTTTTATTTTTATTTAAAATATTTTATTTCTTCATTTTAAGCGAAATAGTTAAAATTCCCTATCTCAAAAACTACTGAACCGATTTTGATGAAACTTGCAGTATTCACTAAGTTGAACAATGTCTAATATAAAAAAAAGAATACCGAAATCGGACTAATAGTTCCAGAGATATGCGAACACAAACATACAAACATACATACATATTTACATACTACACTTATACAATTTGGCACATTTGTTCAAACGCTGATATAGACTAACATATCCGAAAACAAGGCATTTTTGAAAATATTACATACATAACAGTTCGAAATGAAAACCTCCTTTTTATGAAGTCGGTTAAAAAAAAATTTTGGACAACCCTAACATATGTCAGCAAATTACGTAAACAAATAAACATTTACAATAAAGAGAAACGTGCTTATATAGTGTAAATAAGTGTGTATTTAGTAATTTAACGACTAATAAGTAATCATCGTTCATTTTAGTTTGAAAATTAGAATGATAAATGGTGATTTAGCTAGAAAAGAGGTAACTAACCTATGAAACGTCAATTGAGCTTGATTTCTGTTGTTTCTGGCACCACACATAACAATACAGCACGCAGCCATATTAAGTAATAGTTTTGTCACACGGTACACAACAAATCCAATTTAAAATGTCTTGTATATTATCAAAAAACTTAATTTTCGTTATGTTACGTATCCCGTTGACAGCACAACTACCACCTGACTACCACGAAATTGTCACCTAAGATGGCCGGCGTTGGCACGCTGCCAACAACTGTCAGTTCATTTTAATAGTGTTACCATAATTCCGCAGTAACAAAAATATATTTGTCTCTTTTGCCAAATGCAAATGTACTGTTGAAAAAAAGAGACAAAATAATGTATTACGGTTTTGTACCCTAAATTACATATATATGTATAATGAAAAATTGTATAGCTTGACAACAGCATCTCCCTTTATTCTATCTCAATGGGCCAGTGCCGCCCATAGACTTCTCAATGGTGCCGCCTCACCGCCTGATACAAGGATACTAACAAAACAAACATTTTTCTGCACAGAGCAAGTAATCACTACGTGTTTTTCTGTACCAATTCTTTGTATTACTAATAGAATACTGTCACTTTACAGTATTACTATTACTTACTACTGTTTTTGAAACTACAGCAAAAACAAACATTAATAATCACGATTTACATACTTTTACTAAGAGTAAATATTTTTATAAATCCTAAAAATGAACATGCAACAAAGAGAGGAAAAGCAACTAGAGACTACAATTCAAGCAATATTAAACAGAGTTAACGATTTGAAAACAGCAATCCAGTCTCTTGTTAATAAGCTCGAAAATGAATATGAGACTATCAACTGGCCTACATTTTTGGACAACTATGCAATTTTATCAGGACATGTAAGTGTTTGTACTTGATCACTTAGGTTTATTTATTTTACATTAACAAAAAGTAGCTCAGCTTAATCGATAACAAGATCAACCACCTTAGTGGAAAGTACAGCTTGTCATTATATTAAAAATAATATTGAGAAATATTTTATATGCAAAAAAAAAAAGAAATTAAAAACATCTATTATCACGTATTGTATCTCTATGCTTGCTTCGTCTTTTATTTGATGAAAAGGTGCCAGTAATTGTAAGACTTGTTTGTAATATAGTATTTTTTGTACAGTTGACTGGATTGAGTAAAATACTACAAGCAGAACTTGCAGCATCACTTAGGTCACGAATTGTTTTGCCTCTTCAACTGAGCTGTGAGCGTGATGAAGCATTAGCACGATTAACTGAAGGTCGCGTTCCAGCATGTACTCATGACCTTGTCCCAGATTTATTACGTACTAAGCCTGAGCCTCAAGCTGAACAGAGGCTCCAACAATTTAACCACAAAGCCAGTACCTTAAGTTATGATACAGCACAGGTAACGTTATGAAAATAAAATAAAGTCTCAACTGAATTCATACATCTAATATATAAAAACTATATCTTTTCTTACTATACTTTTTCTAATCTTGAATGTGATTTTCAGAAACAAGTTGCTCAATTTACTAAAGTGGTAAGCCATGTTTGGGAAATAATATCCAAAGGCAGAGAAGATTGGGATGGAGAGTCTATGCGTTCAGCTGGTATGTTTTGTTGTTCAATAATTTGAATAATTCGCTTCTGTGGTGCTAGTGAAGGAGAAGTTAAAGGGTTTTATTTTTCATAATATATCATTTGCCTGTAATCAGTTTAGGATTGTGGCGAGAAAGGCTTACCATGTAATCCTCATCAAGGTACCTATATATCAAAGGGATCATTTAATGACTATTTAGATTTAGCATACTAACTATTGATTGTTTTTTGAATTGTCACTAAGTTGATACTCCCAGGGGTTTGGTTGCACTAAAATTGAGCATTGTGTGCAATGTTCACCACATCATTTCAAGAATTTTGTACAAATAGAAAATAGTAATACATTTAGGTACAGGTGCTTTTGGGACCGGAAGGAAACAGAAGTACAGATAACAAAAACGCTGATACAATATTTTGATAAGTGACAAAACTGGGACTGAAAAGTATAGTTCCATAAAGAAATGGATTTCATGTTTCCTAAAATATATGAAATCCATTTCTTGTTGAAACTATCGTTTTACTCCCAGTGCAATTATTTTTAATTTGTATCTTATAGGCGGCCATTTTAGAAACATTTTAACATTTTCTTTGTCTATTTCTAAATGCGTTATCTGTCATAAGCTCCCAAAGCATAAGTTATTTTATTTTATTTGTGAGCCCAAAAGACTCAAAATAAATATTGTATTTATATGTAACTTTCGGGCCCTAGGTTGCAGTCCCAAAAACAGTGTCAATACCCATTTTGTATTCTTTTAGGAATGCAACCAACTCACAGCATTTCTGATACCCACGCATTGGTGACTGCTGTGGGCACGGGTAAAGGATTGCGTCCAGGAATACCATCCATAGTACCGCAAGGCGTCGCGCCAGGGATGGGGCCCTCGCGTGGCGCAACACCACAACTCGGCCAGGCAGCTCCATCATTACCAAAAGCTCCTTCTGCTATTAAAACGAATATCAAAGCTGCTAACCAGATTCATCCTTATCAACGTTAATTAAAACGAGAAATCTATGTAAATGGCTGAATTTCATAATGTTGGTTGTATAATGAATGAATAAATAATAATTATTATTTTTAATGACATTTAACTATCCTTTTAATAATTATATTGCCTCTACACTAGAAATAGAAACTAAATTATGTATCTATTGATTTAAATTTTCATTCATTATAGTACAAAGGTCGGATTTCTGACAGGAGTTAGTAAGGTCTAGTAGTCAGTGACGGATTAAGACTACTTGATGCCCTAAGCAATCCACGCCTGTGGGCCCCCCTATCCGTATGTCAAGGTCAACTAGAATCTGTCTTTAAACCTTTACCGCCTAAAAACATTCGTTTTTTGTAAAATAAGATGATGAGATGTTTTTCTTTCTTTTTTTTTTGTTGGGATGGGAAATCATCAAATGACTTCTCCCGCTCTGGGCGGAGCGGAAGGGCGTGTCAGATTTTTACTGACTAAAACCCACCCGTGTTTCTTCTTTTGCCTGTGCGATGGCCACGGCCACGGTTTCTTGTTTAACCAACCCGCAACCCTGACCCAGGAGGCATCGGTCTTCGTAGACCCCGTCACGATGTGCTGACATCTCTTTGAGGCGCACGTGAAATACGACGCGCCGTCGACTCGGGCCTGGTCCTTACTGGGCGGCGAGCTGCCCACTGCTCACCGCCCGCAGGCCCGCGCCTACGGTGGCTGGGAGTTCGGTGTGGTCTCCCGACCAGGGCGTCTCCTGCGGCGGCTAGTGGCGTGAGGGCGCTGGGATTCCCGCTGTCTCACGCGCTCCGCCTCCTCCTTTGCCAGCATCACTGCTTCGCAGAAGGAGGTGACGGCCTGCCATGTACTCTCGCTCCGGACCATGGCTTGGACCAGGGTCGGATGCGAGAGATCGCCACCGATCGCCGCTACGAGAACACGGCGGTGCTCCACCCAAGCCGGGCAGACCTCCACCGTATGCTCCACCGTGTCCTCATGGCGATCCACACAATGGTGACACCCTGGCGTTTCCTCCCGCCTAATACGGAACAGGAACCTCCTGAAACAACCGTGTCCGGTGAGGACCTGCGTCAGGCGGAAGGTTAGGGCACCGTGGCGTCTCTCTAGCCACTCCTCAAAGAGGGGACTTACCGCCGCTATTGTGGCATGCCCAGATGTAACGTACCTTAGAAGTAGAGTAGGCGCGACAACAATAAAAACCAATTGAAGCATAATTTATTTATTTATTGAAATGCGCCTTGCGGCTTTTTCGGGCATTGGATTCACGCAAGATAGTATTAACGTGTAATGTTTTTTATCATATCGGACTCTATGTATAATATCGATAAACAATCGAGCCTTTCTTGTATCATCTTTGTCCTTTTTTAATAATTTTAATTTTGTAAAAGAACGCTCCGCTGAGCAATTTGAAATCATAAGCGATAAAAATATACGCAGGGATCTGTTTCCATATTAGGGAAAGCTGATTCAATTTTATCATCATGTATTATTTTATACACCTGATCGAGACCTGGGCTGTACTGCAGTCTCTCCAGCGGTGCCAAATAGACTATCGGTATATTAAGCGCTGAAGGGTTTGTACGAAAACGCCACCATGTCAGTCCGAATACAGGACCAGACCTCGAAACCAATACCTCTGCAGCGTGGTGTCAGAAACTGTTCACCGCTGCATTGGAGGATGTCTTCAAGGTTCTGGACTGGAAAGGACTGGGCATCAACGTCAATAGCGAGTATATGACACACCTTCGGTTTGCTGATGATATCGTAGCCATGGCTGAGACCACGGAGGACCTGAGTACAATGCTCGAAGACCTCAGTAGAGCCTTCGAGCGAGTCGGTCTTAAAATGAACATGGACAAGACCAGTCATGTCTAACGCCCATGTTGTACCGACTCCTATAAAGATTGGAGCCTCTGTTCTCGAAGTTGTTGACAGTTACGTGTACCTTTATTTTATTTTTTTTCCGGTGTGGAAATCCTCAATGGATGTCCGCCGCCCTGGGGTAGGCGACGGGGTCTGTCAGACTCTTACTGACTAAAACCACCCCGGTGTCTCTTCTATCAGGAGCGCGCGTGGGGCCGCGGGAGTCTAAATTCTTCCACGGCCCAAAGAATCAAAGTCGCACCGCATATTTCGGTACATTCGAATTGCCGAATGCACTAGCGGGCAGCGAGTGGGCAAGCGGGTGCGGGGTTATGACTCTAGGTCGGACTCTATGTCAACTTAAAACGCGCGAATTTTCAAATTAGTCCTAGGAACTTTTTTGGTGTGGTTTTTGGTGACGTGAGAGTGAGGACGTGATTCGTGATGCCCTCAGGATGGACTTTTTTGTGCTTGTTCTGGTGCCCCCCCAGACGTGATGCCCTAGGCAATTGCTTAATTTGATTACGGGTTAATCCGTCACTGCTAGTAGTTAGGAGTAGATTTTGTTAATGTATATTTTACTGTATGCGCTTAGTACTGCAATCTGGTGACCCAATATTGAAATAGTATCCCCATCCCCCAGCTACTATACTAGTGCAGCATACTAGCGCATACAGTAAATATTTTTTACTGTATGTCCATAGTCCGTATGGATTAACCGACCTACATATAAACTTTCGATTGTATTTCACTACTAGGGTTCATTTCTTGAGCTTTTCAATTTCCCGGGTCTTGGGAGTTCTCGGGTTGTCGATTTAAGTACGTTTTATAAATATTATTTGGTGGTTAATCTTATGAATAAGTTAATTAACTAAAAAAAAACATATTATTTAATAGCATCATTTTGCGCTGGTTATCATTACATATTATAAAACAAAGTCACTTTATCTTTCCCTATGTCCCTTTGTAGGATTAAATCTTAAACTACGCAAAGATTTTTGATGCGGTTTTTTAATAGCTGGAGTGATTAAAGAGGAAGGTTTTTAAGTAAACTAGCTTTCCACCCGCGTGGTATTCGGTTATATCGCGCTTTTTAGATTTCCTTTGGGAATATCATATTTTCCGGGATAAAAAGTACCCTATTATTTAATCCGGACTTCTACCTTTACGTCTGCAAAATTTCAAAGCAATCGGTTCAGTAGTTACGACGTGACAGCGGACTCACTCTCGGAGCAAACAAACTCACTCTCCCATTTATAATAAAGGTAAGGATAACATCCATTAAATTGTGGAGAAATACTATTGTTTTTCAGGTTTCTAATGTGATGTCGTAAATAATGACATTTTCCGCGTTTGCAGTGAAACTCAGGCTGAATCCTACGAGATTTATCAAAATCATGTACTCAATATAGTAGGTACCTACACATTAAAAAGGTCTACAAAAATGTCCCGATGGCATAAGTCTAGATAGACTTATGCCATCGGGACTTTTTTGTAGGATATCCCTATGAGATCTTATGGATATCCTACAATAACATTTTGTGTCATTTAGGTAAGTACTTTTAACGACAAATACCGGCTAATTTTAGAAGCGATTTTAACCAATAGAGCATTAATCCTAATCCAATTTAATACCTTAGATACATTGTTGATTTAATATAGGTAGATGTATATCGCCATTTACAGCATATGATTTAAAATTTTAAATGAATATTTCCGAAGACATTACAGATTTAAAAATTGCGGAGCTTCGCATTTGGAAAGACCGCGCGCGGGCCGCTGTTTTTATACATCGTTTACAGTTTTACTGTAGTGTATTAATTATTAATACCAGCATTGCACGCGTGCGAAGCCGGGGCGTCGCTAGTTTAGAATATAATAGAACAAATATCTAAAAGTTCTTTTATCATTTCTTTTCCTAATCATAGTATTTTAGGATTATTTTGTGATTCCATTTATGGTAAAGCCGTCTTTTGCAACCAGCCTCGCCAATATTTCACACAACACAATGATTGTATCGGCAAAGTTTTGAAGTTTACTTTCTGTTGCTGCATGCTTCCATACCCAGGCCTGCTTCGTTTCGGTGCTTCACATGGGAACATTTAGATGCTTCAGATTCGGAATCTTCTTGGGGTCCCACAGTTAGTAATATTGATGTCATGCACATGTGCTAAAGGTCTCACCAGACCGCTTGTATTTGAACCTTTGCAAGCAATTGTTTTTGGTCCTTTGATGCTTCCATCTTTACTGTTAGAGTGAGGTTTCGGTAAAATCTATAAAAAATGCAACACAAAATAATAATAATAAGCCCTTTGATTAATCTATAGCTATACTAATATACTAGCGGCCGCCAGCGACTTCGTTCGCGTGGAGTTAAGTTATGCTCCGCTCCTATTGGTTGCAGCGTAATGTTATATAGATTAGCGCGTTCAAACAAACTCTTCAGCTTTATAATATTATACTCTGTTTTTTAATCTCGTAGACTAAATTGACACATGCAAATGTCAAATTTACATTATTAATTTTGTATTATTACGTTTTTAATAAGTACCTACACATTATTTCAGGATAACTTATTGTAAAAAAACGATACTTGATTTTATGAACGCTAAGTTTCGGCACTATTTAAGAATTGCAATAAACTGCCAACACTCGTAATGTCAGTTTAGTCTACGAGATTAAAAAACAGAGTATAGTATAGCTAAAGAGTTTGTTTGAACGCGCTAATCTCAGGAACTACGGGCCCGATTTGAAAAATTCCTTTTGCGTTGGATAGCCTATTAATCCAGGAAGGCTTTAGGCTATCATCACGCTGCGATCAACAAGAGCGGAGCAATAAAAAAGAAACGCGGTTACAGTCGTGCGCGATCGCTAGTATGTGATACATAAACAACACAACTGCCAATATTTGTTTTTATTTCATTTGGGAATCAATATTAATACTAAAGATATTTTATTGTTTTAATGTAAAATGTTTTTGAAAAAATATTGTTTATTAACCTCAATTTCTTCATCAGAAAAAAATTCAATAATTCTCGGAAACTAGGATGAAAAGTTATAAATTGTTTTCAGGATCTGAAAAGGTAATTGTAGTTCTTCAAAATAAATTTAAAACCACCATGGCACGCAATTTTTTTCTGGGGGCCCAAATCTCCTAACAAAACGGGCATTCTCCTTTAAAATTACACATTAATTAATTATTTTCAAAGAAAAATATCATAATCATTAAAATCTAAGCTTGTGTATTGTTGTTTTACAAAAATAAGAAATATAATTAAATTAGGTAAGTAGTAGGTACAGTCAGAAGCAAAAATATGTATACATTGCCAAGGCCCCAAAAATATGTAAACATCTTCGACTTTAAGACGAAGTGCTCAACTGGAAGAGCAAAAAATTGTAGCCACCGGTTCACATCATAAATATGTATACGCTCATTGCTTCATTAAATTATGCCCACCACGAAAGGACCAATACTATGTATGCACGCTTCTATCAATAGCATGTATTCACACGTTGGTTCATAAATTAATGAAGCAATGAGCGTATACATATTTATGATGTGAACCGGTGGTTACTATTTTATGCTCTTCAAGTTGAGCACTTCGTCTTAAAGTCGGAAGATGTTTACATATTTTTGGAGCCTTGGCAATGTATACATATTTTTGCTTCTGACTGTATAATAATTGATATATCTTTGAATATTTTATGTGCTTACTAAAGTTTGAGAGAAAAAAAATGAAAAGACCACACTCGTACAGACGACAGCACACCAAGCTACTACAATCTGTCAATTTCTTTATTAGATTTTTCAACTTTATCTCTAAAGCATTAAGGCTCAAGGTTGATTCGAGAATATTTGACAGTTTGGGGTAACTTGACCTGTTGTTGTCCGCACATGCAATATCCAAGAGTATGGGGTATGGACTAGCGCGTACAACAGGAAAAATAAATAAAACACATTATATCTTTTAAGTTTTTAGTTTATTTGGAAATAATTAATATCCATATTATAATACTCATGTTATTGAAAATCGAAAAAATGAATAAGATATACTTCGCCAACCCCAAAATAAATTGAGATAAAACAGCAGCATGATGATGCAAATACATAATGTATAAAGCATTTCATAATAATTATAAGTTGAGTGTGCACTTGGGTAACACTAACACTTTCTTCAGCAAAATTAAAAGACAAAACCTTGTCATAAACGGATAATTATTTCTATCTTTCTTTTAAAATAAATACTTAATATTTTACTTGTAGAAAGCTACACTATTGCTATGGGATGATCCAAGTTTTGTTCTACGCGGACGAAATCGCGGGCAGAAGTTGGTGTATAATAGAATGGTTTTGAGTGTCACTAATTATAATAGTAATGACCATTGATATATCTCTTGTTAAACGTGGTACCCCTAGTGAACACACCAGCATTTAGTAATGACAAAAAAAAATCTTAACTGATTTTAAAGTTAACAAACCCTCCATATTCCTCCTCAGCAGAAGTGAAATTATTAAAAATGCACATTGAATGCAATAGTGTTCTCCAGCAACTTCGTCCGTCCTATGGCCTCCTTCTCGGACTTTCTACAAATCCGGCTTTATGTCCACTTCATAAAAAGTCCGGACTAGACGTTAATGAGTCGGTCAATGAAAAGAGTATTTTAAAATAAATGCTTATTGTCGACCTCGTAATTGCTACATTCCTTTCAGTTATTTTACTTCTGGCAGCAGCAAGAGAAACCCATAAGCAACCTTAATGTACCTACCTAACGAGAATACAAATTAGTCGTTGTTAAAGTAATGTAAAATCAGAGATAAAATAACCTATGAAAAGAGTATTCATGAATACTTTTTTTCCATTGACACAAAGGTATTCGATAGCTATCACTGTGGGGATACGCAATCAACATTCTTAAAATAATATGTCTGGTGCAATTTAAAAATCATATTAAACTTAATAATTGTGTTAATAGGCTTGCATGGCTGACATTTAAAGCTTGTTTGTCCTCTAATTTAATGTGTTTACCTGGAACAAAAAGAATATGAATCAAGAACTTTGTTATTTTTTTTTAATAATTATAAACCAGTGCTTGACTGCAATCCCGCCTGATGGTAAGCAGTGATGCAATCGTTGATGGTAAAGCGCACTAGTTTATTAAGCCAATTCACTTAAAAACTTAGGGATAGGAAGGAAGATGGCAGTTGAGCGAGGTGATGCAATGTTAAACCCAAGACCAACACGATGCTGCGCCAGAGGGAGATTAATCTGGAGACTCTCCACGACCAAACTCCCGACACAGCAACATTTGGCGCATCGTACCCGGCACACATCGCAACACGACTGCTCAGACCCGTACTCCGTACGGCTTCACCAGACATCATGCCGGAACACGACGAATCGCTTGGCGGCAAGACTTTGTCTGGTGGGTGGTAACTTCTGCCGGCAGCCGATGTTATGGCCTACCACCGAGCAAAATATAGTCTAATCAAGTTCTATTTTATTAGTTATAGTCTATTCAAGTCCAAATAGGACAGAGCAACGCAGAGGGGCACGCAGAATCGCGCGGGAGTGCGCTTCGGACCACGTTACAGTATAAGTGCCGCTCTTTAGTGATCATATTACATACATTATTGCGACTAGTTGGGATCGATCGGCCCGCCCATTGGTCCGTTCGGTCCAAACGATCCCAACTTGTCGCAATCATTTGACAAAAATTTGTTCGCCGATTAGGGGGCTGGTGTTGTTACAATTCCATTATAATTTTTCGGATAAGTAAGCCACACAAGTGCTGTTGTGATACCTTGCTACAGATATTTAAACGAATGGCCCTCTTATATGTATGTTTTTAGCAATATATACTTACAATGTCGTCTATCTTGAGTATAGCGCGCACGGTCTCCGTGGCGAGCCCCAGCGCTGAGGCGGTGACGTGGAGCGGCTGCAGCACGTGCTCCTGGCGCATGTCGGTGACGCGGCCGCGCCGCACGTTGACGCCCGCGTTCGATCCCACGCCGCTTTCCGCGCCGCCGGCGTGCGCTGCTCGCAACTCTGTTACTGTCTCGATTGGGTTCAGTCCTGTGAACACAACATTTATTACTTTAATTTTGGTTTTTATTGAAAATTTATTACAGCCTGTAAACAAACATTCGCGTAAGTGTCATGTGTAGGTAATGCATTAATAGCTAGGGAGCTATTAGCATGTTTAAATGAATTAAATTCACCAATCCCAGCGTGGCTAAACCAGACTGACTGGACTAGACCCTGTAGCCTCCTATTTCTTGATGCTACAGGTACTATTGCAAATCAAGGAGTAGACTGGCAAGTGAAGAAACACGGGTGGGTTTCAGTCAGTAAAAGTCTGACACGCCCTTCCGCTCCGCCCAGACCGGGGTGATTTAATGATTCCCATCCCAAAAAAAAAGGGAGTAGACTGGGTGGCGCGGTAATGGTAGGGAAGACATTTCCGTAGGAAGGATTTAAGAGCCGAGCGATACCCGATATCCTTTGTAGAGTAAACATTGAACTAGTAGAGAGATGGGTGATATTTATCTAAGGATAGTGCAAAAAGTTTTGATATTTCTGTACCTTGTCTTTTTTTTTTAATTTTTGTTTATTACTGTGCAATTAACTTTTATGTGGGCTTGTGGTAACTGGTCCGACTGAGTAGCGAATGTGTATAGCCAAAGACATTAAAATTATATTTACAATAGACAGGACATCACGAACAAAATCGTAATCCAATACTTGTGCCGACTTGGTTAAAAGTCGCTCAGTAGAGTCTGCGCGTCAAGACGTAATTTGTGTCCACTAAAAATAAACATTTTCTAAGTAAATATGTCATGTTGCGCTTTGTACTACTATATATTTCGTTTTGGTAAAACGACTGGACCTAACTTCGAAATGATTTTCTATGAATTATTTATATTTCGTCTGTATTTCAAATTTAAATAAACTCTTAAATTGTTCTAGAAACTTTTCCATTATTGTAATAAGCGCCCTCTATTGTTGAGTAGTTTTACTATTTTCTTGTAGAGATGTAGTAATGTTGTTTATCGATTTAGTTATCGATAATACTTTTTAAGTTGAAAACATTTTGTTGTATTTTATTGACATTTCAAATATAGCTAAATAAACTGAAAATATTGCTATATTTCAAGTTTATTTATTAAATGGAGGTACTATTTAAACATAATCATCTCATATTAATAAACAAAATTGAATGAACAATTACTATTCATTTGACTAGGTTTTTGTTATTTTAGGTTTCGGAATAAAAATAATGTTGTAGGGGAAAAGTTGATACGATTTGTCCAGATAGACCGTAGAGAAGAAAATTGGCTTCCGTCTGCTTCGTCGAAATTATGCTCAATGCATTTTAAAAGAGAAGACATCTACTTTGGAAAGAACTGTCTATCATATTTTAAAAAAAGAATCGGTACCTTGTATTAGAAATGAAATAGTAAGTTATTAATTTGTCTTTTCCACTTAACCGTAAAAATTGGGATAAAATTTACTGTTAAGTATCCACTTAACAGTAAATTTTATCCCAATTTTTTTTCCATTCCCAAAAAATTGGGATAAAATATCCCAACTTTTTGTTCCAAATTTTTCTCAACTCTAATTTATGTATAATGAAATATATTCATAAAATATGTAGGTACGTATATGTAGTACAACGATTGCGAGCTACTTTGTGATTTTTAGGATTCTGTACCTAAAAGGTAAAACGAACCCTATTCATGAGACTTCTCTGTTCGTCTGTCCGTCTGTCACCAGGCTGTATCTCCTAAACCGTAATAGCGAGACAATTGAAATTTCCAGAGATTGTGTTAGTATTTCTGTCGCCGCTGTAACAACAAGTACTAAGAATAAAAGTAATAAAATATTTAAGGGAGCCCCCTTAAATATTTTATTATTTAAGGGGGGCCCATACAACAAACATGAATTTTTGCCGTTTTTTGCTATATATTAATAACGGAAACAGATAGACGCTTAAAATGTTCATAGAATATTTGGTTATATATTCAAATTACAAATAAATAATGAAAATAAAATAAATACCGAAGGCAGGCTCCCATACAATAACCGTGTTTTTTTGCCGTTTTTAAAGATAATGGCGTATCATTATCAGGTAAAGGTCTTGCTCCAGCAGACCAGCAGATTTTTGTCGTGATTTGGACAATTATCTACGTGATAAGAAGTTTTCTTCCCAGGAGGCAGTTCTGCTTTCACACAGTTTGTGCAGTCTAGATCCTCAGAGTTCTACCGCAAAGGCATAAACGACCTTCCTATATATCAGTGGCGAAGAGTCCATACAAGCCGATTCCCACCGGGTTACCTTTCAAAAATCAGTTCCATATTCATACAAAAGTATTTACATTCTATTTCATTAACAAAGTATTATTAATCAAATGCCTGCGCGATTTACAATAGCAATAGTAATTCTTAGCAATACCCTAAGTATCACATTTCATTTTATAGTCGTAAATTAATCAGCGCTTAAATTTTTCGTACCTAAATTACATTAAAGGTAACTCGACGAATTACAGCTTATCTCGGCCAACGTTTTACTATGAGGCGAAAAGAGACAGAGCGTGTCAGACATCTCTTTCTAATGATCGCTAACCGTCCGTAATTTTTGAGAAAAGATAGGCTACTGCCGACCGGCTTGCAGTTCTCTCCTCTCCTCTATTAGAATGAGACAAAGAAACGTTATAATGAAATCCTTCGCAAGTCATATTCTTTTTATTTTGGCATATTTTCGTGTTCCATTTCGTTTGGTTGAAAATAAATTATTGTTAGTATGTGACATGTGTTCGTTTTTCGTGTTTTTCGTTTGTTATATTTTAATATTTGTGGTATTTAAACTGTGACTGATTCTGTAACGTAATTTAATCGCAGATTTGGTTAAATACTGTGTATTTTGTTTGTTATTATGGCTTTAATTCATATAGAGTGCTGCTCAACTGACTACCTGCTGAATGAACTTAAAGTCTTACGTCAGCGTCGTTAAATAAATTGGACACCTATGAGCTTTTTTTACAGCTCCAGAATACGTCTTTGAAAGACGCATTTTCTCAAGTTTCGACTCTTTGCAGTTTAATTCTGACCCTCCCCATTTCAGTAGCTTCAGCTGAGCGGTCATTTTCTGCTTTAAAACGCATTCACACATATGTGCGAAACTGCCAAAAAGAGCAGAGATTGTCCGATTTGGCTATCATGTCAATTAAAAAAAATTTGCTTAATAAAATGAAAAGTAATCCGAATTTTTATAACATCATTTTAGCTCATTTTGTTAAAAAAAAAACAGACGCATTGCATTACAATATAAATAACGTTGTGATTGTGTATAATTTGCTTTATTTTTGCTTAATATTTTTGTTGGTTTTGGATCGGTGTTTGTGTGGTTCGGTTTTTAACACTATTATTTTTGTAATTTTTTATTTTATTTTTTCTTGACTCTTATTCCCTAACAATAGGTACTTAACTTAGTACTTACTAACAAGCATGCATGTGTGGTATGGAGATGCACGTCGAAAAAGGCTTTTTTTTTCTTTTGCTGCCGCTTTTATCATACTTGAAAGACACTGTTATCAAATCATCAGTCCTTTTTTGTATGGTGAAGGTGGGGCTTTTAATACTATTCTTATCTGAAGACCTCCTCCAAGATATCCTGCAGTAGGTAAGTGTTTAAGTGTTTATTTTTTTGGACCGGCTTCCCTTTGTCAAAATTTCACCCTTCGCCACTGCTATATATTGATTATAAATGAATTAGTTAAAAATTAAAAAATAAACAATTATTTGGATTTTCAGTACTAATCGATAATTTTAACCTTTAACTCTTTTTGTGCTTCTTAATTTTTTGTTTCAAGCTATCATAATGCAAAAAAACATCGTCGTAGTAACTTCTTTGAATATTATCGATAACTTTATATCGAAATGATACAAATCCTACCACAGTTTTTTGCATTGCCATTTAAAAATATTTGCAAACAAACGTGTAAAAAGAATAATTTTGCTAAAAACGAAATGCAAACGAAAATTGCGAAACAAAATGCGCTTTATGGCGTAAAAAGTCTATTTCACTCAAAAATCGCAATAAACTGAGTGTTTATAATAATTCGTAATCATAACACATCTAAAATGCCAATAGACGGTGTCACGGAAAATTAATAGTAGCAAATAAAATTCTAAAATAGTTTTTGATGTTTGTACAAGTTTCACTTAGGTAATTTGTTTACTTTTAAATATTTATTTACCCGATGTGAACTATAATAGGGTATTAAATCGGATCTGGCAACATACACCACACTGGACATCTACCGGGCAATAGCTGAATACATTTTATATAAACTTTTTTCGTTTTTACTATGTGATGTCTCCAATTGTCGATCTAATTTTGCTATATTGTACTAGATGGCGGAACTGAGCCACGGGATCACAGTTTTTCTATGCGATTTTGACACATGCCCGCTCTATTTATCTTAAATCTCTTTGTGTATAGCCCAATAATAAATAAGACTTGTGAGATATAGGAGTCTCATATTAGTTGTTAGTGAGGAGCTCACCGGCGTTCTCGGCGAGCGTGGAGGGCACGACCTCGAGCGCGTCGGCGTAGGCACGCAGGCAGTAGTGGTCGGCGCCGGGCGCGGCCAGCGAGGCGCGCGCCAGGGCCGCCGCCGCCGCCGCCTCGGGCGCACCGCCTCCTGCCAGCAGCGCCGGCCGCCGCGCTACGCAGCGCACGGCACACAGCGCGTCGTGCAGCGAGCGCGCCGCCTCCGCCACCACGGCGCCGCTGGAACCGCGCACCAGCACCGACACCGTGCGCCCGCCAGACCCACACCCGCTCATCTGCAACACCCTAAATATTACTATCGATTTCAACTGGTATTACATAGCATACCTAAACGTCTCTGCTCCCACCCGGCAAAAAGAATATTATTCAAATATGGGCTTTAAATATATTTTACATTGGTATCATAAATTAGCAGATAGCGAGCTTACCGCCGTTAGACTACTCGGTAGTTGACGCCTCGTTGGCCGAATATTGTAGCCGAGCGGTCGGTGCGGCGTCCGCGAGCAGACTGCTAGCAGTCACCACTCGGCGCTCAATTTGTGGCTCAGTCTGTCAGTATCTACCAAGTAATCCGATCCCTCTATCTTTCGCGCGTTGTGAATCGGGACCCCGATCGAGAGCGGGCGACGGGCGACAGCTGGGCGTCTGCTAGCAGTCTCCGCGTAGACTGCTGGGTGCCTGCTAGCTGTCGCCGCGCGGACTGCGAGCAGTCGCTTTATTTTAGGGCGGTGTTGGAGCAGAGACGTTTAAGCGTGCTTTACGTTTACTGTTCCTGCAGTTGCAATGGGTTTGAAGTTGCTGCAGTTGCTTTATGGACAATATTTTTTTACAAATATGCCTAGTTCATTTATATTCAAACATTAATACTCATACTTACTTTGATGTATTTACCAGCAGGCTCATTGACCTCCTCGACTAAATCGACGTTAACGAGGTTTTCGGCAGTGAAATGGTCCAGTGAAGCAATGGGTCTGCAGCCAAGAGTTTTGCACACAAACTCGATGTCTTCACGCTCAATGTCCTTAATTACTAGTGTTTTGATTTTGTCCAAGAAGTGAATAGCCAGATCACTCAGAGCATCACTGTAATTATTATTTTAAGTTTAATCAATGACACACAGTTTGAAAACTAAATAATTGACCAATAAACAGAGATCTTACCGCAAAATTGACTTTTGCACCAAAAGCACAGTACAACCAGCTTTTTTGATTTGCTTAACGATATTCAAGATGTACTGACGTTCCTCCTTCAAGACGCGGTCCATAGCAGCATAATCTGATACAATAACATTGTGGTCCATCTAAAATGTAATATTAAACTAATTACTTTATTTGCTTCTCTTTAAATGCAATGCCCAAAACAAGTTAGGTAGCAAAAAAATAGTACATACATTGTTACAAAATTATTTTTAACTATCCTATAAACTATAACCCTTTTTCCAATTAATACATATACCTACCTATACAAACAAATCTACCAAGGTTTGTTTGTTTTGTGCTTTAAAAAATCTTTTTCTTTTTTATATAACACAACTACTCATCTAGCTATAGGTACATTTCCAGTTTTAGCTGACCTCATATTGACTTAGTTTTTTATACAAGCTGAAATCAGATTTTGTTATATTCAGCTTGACAGTAACCATGGCTACCTAAGTTAATATTGATTTTGAGTGTAATGATACACTTACATCTGTCTTTGGTGGTGAAATACAGAACTGTATGAGTCCAACTTTCGCTTTTTCAATTCTATGTGGGCCATTGACATTAGACGCACGGTGGGGAATAACAAGTCCTTGAATGAGTTCAGTGTCTTCAACAGTCCCTCCAATGCGTTCAATTACTTTTACATCACGCAGATCAACACGAGCGCCCACGCCCCCCGCTATAGGTTCCATTACTGAAAAATCAATGAAGGACTTAAGTAGTAACATTGTAGTCATAAAAAAAAAATTTAAATAATATTGAAATGTGCTTTGCTATACTACTAACCTGCACGAATAGCTTGAACAGCAATAGGGGCAAGGATTGTAGAATGCTGTGACACAACTTTAGAGTTTAGAGAAGTTGCTGCTGCTTTCAACAGAGCATCCTCATTCGACAAATCCACTGGAGTAGCCATGCCTTCGACCACCTGTATAAATAAAAAAAATAAACAGAGTGGTGCTGACAATACGACAATAAATGAAAACGCAGACCATGCTGGTTCATAGGAATAATCCTGAACCATAGAAAAAAACCTAGCATCAAAAATAAAAAAAAGAAAATTTCAAACAAACTAAATCGCATAAAATTGCAAACGGAATAGAACATCCTTTAAAATATTGGTTCAATGACCTCCGATCAGCGGGCGACAGCGCGTTCCTGTAGCGACTTGCTTTTCCGCGCATTTTATTATTAAAGTTTAGTACCGCTGGATGCGGCGGTCATTAACCTGTAAGCGCTTCCTTATCAACATGTACCTACATAATGTAGAAAATGTGAATAATTAAAAATTATTTTCTGTGACTAAACTAATAGATATATTTATATAATTTTTTTATGGGCAGACTGATAATGTGTTGAGGTACACGAAGTTTAATTTATTGTCGTAATGTCAGCACCACTCTGTATATATCAAGAATTTTTTTACAACCAACGGAATATTATGTTGTTGAATATCTCAAAAAAAAATAAAATGTCACTTTCTAGCCAAGACAAAACAAAGAAGTAGCAAACTCTATCAAAAATGCCTGGAAGGCATAATGGCAAACAACATTGACATAGATGGCGGGATCAGTTAAGACTCCTACAAAATGGGTGCTTAGACTTTATACAGAGAGAAGTAGAAGGAGAGTAGAGAGGCCTTCGCCCTGCAGTAGGACATCACAGTCTTATAATAATAAGTATAAATGTTATGGGCGCAGTAGACTGGGACTTACTCCATTATTTATGGAGAAAGAAAACTGGCACAAAGTTGTAATACTTACAACCAATCACCACAAGAAGGTATGGCAAAGCAAGGAGCTTGACGGGCACTTCTATCAGGCTCATCGTGAGCCCGGTGTAGACTACTTAGGCAAATTATGAAAAAGTTTTTTTTACCATTTTGCAAAATCGCAACTGATTCGGTTTCTACTATTCTGCCAGTGTCACGTGGTGACGGCAGCACACAGAGGCGGGCTTTCGAACTTTTCCCTTCGTGGTAGGAATAACTAGCAGAGATATTCAGTAATACCCTGGCTTACGCGAATTCGGAGTTACGCGATTTAAATTTCTCGTCTATTCTTTTTTTGTTTGAACGCCGCGCAGTCAAGGACAAGCGGTGGCGTTTGTTTCTGGCTACCAACCCCGCCCGCATTATTATTTGTTCAGTTTACAACAGGCACATACTTGTAGTGCGGAATCGGCGCGTAGGTACATAAATTACGATTTTGTGTTTTTTGTGCGTTGTAAATTGTACCCTGACTTACGCGGATAGCGCACAGTCCCACCCATCGCGTAAGTCCAGGGTATTACTGTATTATGAACAACGAAATGGTAGATGTGTGTCGGGCGTGCCGCGAACCAGACGAGTCTATCAGACATATTACCTCTGGTTGTTCTCATCAGGCTAATGGCGAGTACTTGCATAGGCATAACCAAGTAGCTAGGATTTTTCAACAGCAATTTGCCTTGCCTGATGCAATTCTTGAAAATGACTACATTATTACTGACAGAATTATTGTCACAAATAAGCCTGATAAAGTGGTGATATTACCTCTGGTTGTTCTCATCAGGCTAATGGCGAGTACTTGCTTAGGCATAACCAAGTAGCTAGGATTTTTCAACAGCAATTTGCCTTGCCTGATGCAATTCTTGAAAATGACTACATTATTACTGACAGAATTATTGTCACAAATAAGCCTGATAAAGTGGTGATAGATTGATTAGTAAACCGCACAAAACTTTCCATGTGACGAAAATCTCGTGAAAACTGAGTAAAATAAACAAATAATATCTCATGTGAGACTTTGTGCTGATTGTTGTATCAGTCAATCAAAATCTTATTAGGCAATCGGATAAAGTGCTTGATTCAAAAGGCAATGCTCCTCAATACAGCCCACATTGTGGAGAGGTTCCAATCTCTGGAGCCTAAACCACCAGCAGCTAGGACCTGACATTGGTGGAACACTATATCTGCAACATAATTTGACATGGACAGTGAATTTGTATATATTAGTATACGAGTAAGATTGACTTTGTAGAACAAGAATTACTGATGTGGAGTTGACTGAACTACATAACCACCCACAATATTTTTATACAATATCAAATTAACTAAAGCTCATTGCCTGACTATTTTATTGGAGTGTGAGATGCAATCCTGAGAATAAGCAACATTATTGGATTTCCATAATAAATATTTTAGGGCTACTTCAGAGAACACAATACTGAAGTATGATTTGTGCTGTTTTAGACTGTGGCAGACAGAACTCGGGCAACATATGAGGTGTAGACAAGGCACATATCCAAAACTTTACACAAATACTAAAAGAGTGATCTGCAGCATCCATGTATTCCTACTGATGGTGTAATAATCAACAAAAGATCATTGAAAATAATTTACCTGTAGGGCCATCACTAAAGCCTTCTGAAAGCCATCAGAAATTACAGTTGGGTGTATTCCTTTTTGAAGCAGCTTTTCTGCAGCATCTAAAAGAGCACCAGCAATTACCACAACAGATGTTGTACCATCGCCTGCTTCAATATCTTGAGCACGTGATAATTCCACCAACTGTAAATAATATATTATTAATGCTTACAAAAGAAGAGAATATATATTGGCACTAAGAAAACAGTAAGGGCCTGTACTGGTGAGATAATTTGGGGATTGCTTACCATTTTGGCCGCTGGATGAATTACACTCATTTGCTTCAAAATAGTGGCACCATCATTAGTAATTGTAACCTCTCCATTACTAGCTTGAATCTGAAACAGGTTGAGGTATAAGCCCCGCACGATGATATTGCGATTGGCGGCCATCTTGGTGACGTAGTCGAACTCGCTCCGTCGGTACCGTTAGCAAGTTCAGTCCGCGCTTATCCACTTACGCACATCGAATATTTTTGTTAGCTTTTTGTTTTTGTTATCCTGTTTTATTATTGTTCTTGAGTTTTGTTGTTTAGTTTTGTTAGCTGTTACTCGTTTAAATGAGTAAGAAATTAATTAACAGTCGTGCTCGTGAAATTATAATTTATTTATCCATTATTTTTATTAGTGTCCACTTTAGTGGACAATTATTTTGTTAAAGAGAAAAAGGACTGTAAGTTAGTTCTTGAAAGTATAAACCGTGCTTTAAAAAGTGCTTCGGACACTACTGAGGACATTTTAATACCGAAGCAACTGCTAATAGTTATTAAAAATATTTTGCAAAATTCTACCAAAGTCACGGAGCGTGTGGCATGTGCCACAGGCGTTGCAAGAAATACTGTGACAAAATTGACCGAGAGCATGAGTCAGAAACAGCCAGTGGCAGCAAAATGAGAACTCTTACTAAACGAAAAAGACAAAAGAAGGAATATTTCGGCATGTATACGAGAGCATGAGTCAGAAACAGCCAGTGGCAGCAAAATGAGAACTCTTACTAAACGAAAAAGACAAAAGAAGGAATATTTCGGCATGTATACGGTGAGGAGAGAAATACCCACAATGCGCAAAATATTGGCGGCATCAAAAGTAGACCTTAATTATACTGGTAGTGAAACTACATTAAGAAAAATAATTAAATGTGATTTAGGCTACCAAAAAAGACTGGCTCTAATTGAAAGACCACAAATTCAAGCGTGGAGGGCTAAATATTTACGACGTATGAAAGAAAATGACTCGCTTGGTACTAACAAAAGACCCGTTATTTATCTCGACGAAACGTGGATACACGCACACTTTACGGTAAAAAAATGTTGGCAAACAGCAACCGATGTCGGAGTGAGATGGAACGACAGCCCCGGCCGCGAATGGATAATAGTTCATGCGGGAAGTTAAAGCGGTTTTGTTTACAATGCCCTTTTAATGTTTAAAGCAGACACCAAAACGGGGGATTACCATGATCAAATGAATGCTGAGAATTTCATCAACTGGCTTACAGAAAAATTAGTACCCAACATACCACGCAACTTCATAATTGTGATGGACAACGCCCCTTATCACAGTAGGGAAGAGAATAGGCCACCAAGTATGAACAATAAAAAAACAGTTGATGGTTGAATGGCTACAAGCTCACGACATCGACTTTTCCAACGACAGTACAAAACCTGAACTGTATTTATTAATTAAACGGCACAGACCGGCGAAAATCATAAAATTGACAATTTATTAGCTGGCAGTGGCCATGAGGTCGTTAGATTACCACCCTACAACTGCGACCTCAACCCCATTGAGTACATCTGGAACCTGGTAAAGATGAGGGTGTCAGAAAAGAATGTGGAGCAGTTGGAAAGTCGCATTGAAGCTCTGACGTTGGAGGCGTTGGCGTCAATTACTCCAGGTGACTGGCGAAAGGAAGTTAATCATGTTAAACGGCTTGAAGAGGAATATTGGAATAAAGATCGAATAACTGACGAGTTATTTGTCATAAATACGGCAGACGACAGTGAATCATACGACAGACACAGAAAGCAGTTCTGATTTGGAAGACTATATGAGTGGAATTGAATAAATAGGGTAAGATTATATTGAATTACATATAAACATTTTTTTACATACTATCCTGGTTTTATTTATAAGCTGATAGATGTAGGTACTTAGTAATTAAAACATGACTGCTACACAGTGGACTCTGGTTCAATTCCCGCTCGCAAATTAACAGAAATGTAGTTAATAAAAATTAGTATACATGTAAGAAAAATATATGAATAAGTATATTTTTCTTACGTCTACAAGAATTATTTCCTTGAAATTTTTAATAATGAAACTTTATTTGTCAGAATATGGATGAGTAGGTATAAAGAGTGTATGTATAATAAAATTATAAAATACAAATAAACCCTTAACCCCAGTTTATTAATTTTGCATTTAACATTCTTTTGCTAGCTGTCCTTTTGCGTGACAGATGACGTCACAAAGCTGTTATTGTGACAAGGTTCCATCGCAATATCATCGTGCGGGGCTTATAAATATTAATATTTACAAGAAGCTGATCTAAATAAATATTTAGATTTTATTCTTGTAACTCTCATAAAAGATATTTAAGTTTCTATCCCATCAGTTTAAGTACTTAAATAAAGGTAAACAAAAAAACCATATAATTTCGTTAACTGACTAAACATAATACGCATAAAAAGCAATATGGAAACAATAAAATAACCAATTTCCAAACATTTGATACATAGTTTGATTACTGATTACATAAAAGCTAGGAAAACAATGAATGGAGTTTTAATAAAATTTAATAATTACCATTTTATCCATACCACGGGGGCCCAGACTTGTGCGGATAGCATCAGACACCGCTGAAATTGATCATAATTACTTGTATAGTGTGTAGGAGTAGCTTAGTCCCTAAACATTTGGTTTTGTAAGGTAAATAATAAGTAAAAACAAAAATTTAATTGTGTAGTATTATGGCTGGATGTTTGAAGATACATAACAGAGTAACCAACGGACCTTATATGCTAAACCTAAGCTTTAATTGCAAAACAAAGTAATATCAAAATTAGTCACTTTAACCATAGATAAGCTGAAACAAATCACGAGTTTTCTCGGGTAATAGTGGAAAGATCATAACAAACAAAACTGATTCAGGCTTTATTACAAGTTTGTAGTGCCTTAGCTGCAAATTATAATAACTTATCAGTTATGAATACTTATTTATCATCATAAATAGTTACAGATGTTTTTACACTAGTTACCTTTTGCGGCATTTATGTTGCTGAGCCGAATGTCAGTTGGTTTGCTTTTATCTTTGTATACAGCCGAATTAACTTTAGCAGAATCACCACCAGCTTTTGGAGCCATCGTGATATTAATTTATATTTGGTTCAATACAATAGAAATCAAGATGAAACTGGATTAAAATCTCTGTTAGGTATTCAGACAATTGCAATTTTTTTTTTTTTTTTAATTTTTGGCAACTGAGCCGGTATCGACTATTCTGCCAATGTCATGTGGAGACAGACGAGCCGTCGAACTTTGAACTTCGTGGTAGTTCACTAGTATATATATAATAGGACAACACAGGAGTAACTATCATAAATAATATAAACAACAGTATAACTATCTATACAACATATATATTTACAAAGAACAACACAATATATACATATATATTTACAAAGTTATTATTACTACACACCAAACTACAATTTGACCTCATTTAAATTTATAAAAGTTGATAGGAGGTGGATTAATTTCGGAGAGAAGTGGGTCAACAGGGAATGGAAGTTAATAGGAAGAGGGATTTTGATTTTGGAAAGGTTATGGTACAAGTCGAGAGAATGGGAATTTAAAGGACAAGAGAAGAATAAATGATCCAGATTACCATCATCAAGACCGCATTCGCACAGGGAGCTGTCGCGAACACGAATCTTGTGTAGGAATACTGGGCTGCAGCAGTGACCTAGTCTCAGTCTACACAAGGTAGCAACAGTTCTTCTGGACAATTTCGGGCATTTAAAAAACCAAGGTTTCCGCTGGATGTTGGGTTGAATACTAGCGTAGTACGCCCCCTTGAGCTTCGAACTTACCTGCCACACTGCTGACCACGAGTTGTAAAGCTTATGTTTGGTGTCAGACCGTAAGTCGTAGCTATGTATCACGTAGTGCTTCCGATCGACCGGGTTAGATGTAGCAAATTTTGCCAGTGAATCTGCACACTCATTACCACCTATACCCGAGTGACTCGGAACCCAAGCTAATTCAACGTTTAAACCATTGATAGAACAAGTAAATAGTAATTTTAAGGTATCAAAGATGACTTTGCTGTGAAGTTTGGATTTAAGTTGGTTTTGAGCTAGAGCCTGAATACTACTGCGAGAATCTGAGAAAATTACTGAGTTTTTAATATTATGGGCTAAAATGAAATTTACGGCTTCTAAGATACCGATACATTCCCCTGTAAATACTGAGGTCTCAGGAGGACATTGGAATAAAAGAGCAATTTTAGAATTTTGGAAATATGTAGAAATCCCTGTACAGCCTGTTGAAGACAATTTCGATGCGTCTGTATAAAACAAATTCCAACCTCCCCAGTATCTTTTAATGGCGCGATCAAAGTCGCCTTTCACATCCCGGGAATTTTTAGAAATACCTAGTCCCAAAACAACTTTTGGCCTAAAATGAATTACCTCATATGCGGAAGAAAAGACCGGGAGAATAGGGTATTGACAAACAGGTGAGGAGAGGAGTTTAACCTCTCTGTACCTACTCATCAATGGAATAGTTTTATTATTCCAATAGGAAGATGAGTTAAGAGAAAGGTAGATTTGTTCTAGAATGGGGAGTAAAGGATGGGACGATAGGGAGAAAACTTTTGATAAAAAGCGATCTGCTAAGTATTGTCTACGAAGGTTAAGAGGGGGTTCTGCACATTCAACCTGGAGCGCGTTTATGGGGGAGGATTTCATGGCACCGGAAATGATCCTCAAACATTTGGCCTGGACAGAATCCAGCCTACGCAAAGCATCTTTGTTGCAGGGCTCAATTAAGCAGCTGCAGTAATCAAGCACGCTTCTGACCAGCGCATTGTAGACCAGTTTCAAGGTGAAAGGGTGAGCGCCCCACCAGACACCTGCCAATGCCTTAAGGACCGAGACTGAGCCCTCACATTTTTTGACTGTATGAGTAATGTGGTCAACTCCCGTCAATTTGGAGTCTAAGGTAACCCCCAAGAACCTGGCCTTATTCTCGATTGGGATAGCTTGGCCGTCAATATTAATGTCGACTTGGGGGATAAGGCGTTTGCGACTGAAAATAACTGCTAAACTTTTTGGAGCACTTAAAGATAACCCGTGACCTAAAAGCCAATGATTTAAGGAGGACAGTGATATATTAATAGAATGGGCGGCATCCTGGATGGATTTGTCACAGACCAATAATGCAATATCGTCAGCATACTGAAGGACGTTACAGTTAAAATTAAGACAAGAAGGAAGATCAGAAGTGTAAATATTATATAGGATGGGACTAAGCACGGATCCCTGAGGAAGACCTCTCCAAACCAACCTCGGCTCAGAGTTCTCCCCAGAAATCCTGAGTATGATGCTACGATCTGAAAATATGCTGGATATGATTTGACAAATCCTAGCCGGGATTCTCAGCTTTTGCATCTTTTGCCTGAGAAGTGGTAGGAGAACAGAATCATAGGCAGCTGAAATGTCTAGGAAAACGGCTACCACCGACTCATTCCTGCTGAGGGACAGTCGGATCACTGATGTGAGGGAAGCCACACTATCAGTTGTACCCAGACCTTTCCTGAAGCCGAACTGAGTCGGTGGGAGCAGTTTCCTACTTTCTACAAACCATTCTAGTCGGTTTTTAATCAAATGTTCTAGCAGTTTAATTAGTATGGACGATAAAGCAATCGGCCTGTAAGAACAATGATCGCTGGGATCCTTACCGTGTTTTAAAATAGGGATGACGACTTGAACCTTCCAATCAGGAGGAATATAACTGTGAGAAAAACAATAGTTGACCAAGTCCAGATAATACTGTTGGGACTTCTCACCTGCTTTAGTAATGAAGGAGTATGGGAATCCATCCACCCCAGGAGCAGAGTCCTTAACATGGGCGAGGACCGATTTAAGTTCCCCCAGAGTGAAAGGCCTGTCCAGAGGATCATTCGATGCCAACCGACAGCCTGTAGTGGCACACTCATTAACATTAGGAACATAGATTGGAGCCAGTTTTGAAAGAAACCGGTTACCCAGTTCCTTGGTTAATATGTTTCTGGTGGGAGGGCTTAAACTGTTCCTAAATGATTTGATCTTACGCCACACGGCCGACACTGGGGTGGATGGACTCAGCGAATCACAATATTTCCGCCAACCTTCTCTCTTCTTGTTTTTGAGTAATTTTCTGGACTTAGCCAAGATATGTTGAAATGCAATGAGGTTATCCAGGTTCATATTATAGTTAAATTTCCTTTCCGCCTCATTCCTGGCCCTGATCACGGCAGAGCATTCCCTATCCCACCACGGCGGGGATGGAATTTTGTCCATAGGCGGTTTTTTTGGACGAAAGCAATCATCTGCTGTAGAGGATATAGTGTGGGAGAATGATGAAAAACATCCGTGAGCAGTTTCAATATTAATTGATGGGAGAGAAGAGACGCGTAAATCTAAAATTTTTGAGTATAGGTCCCAATCTACTGAGTTCAGCTGGTATTTTAAAAGAGGGGGGGTTTTGTCAAGGACGGTCTTGGAAGGGACTTCAATCATGATGGGATAGTGATCACTCCCATAAGTCATATTCAAGCGACTCCAATTAAAAATACTGGCTAAATTAGATGAGCAGATCGTCAGATCAACACAGCTGTTATTGTGTCCTGGTGTAGACCTACGTGTCGGGCAGCCATCATTGATCACGCATAAATTTAGCTCGTCTAATATGTCCACTAAGCCTATGCCAAAGTTGTCGCAGTTATCTGATCCCCATCTATAATGATGACCATTAAAATCGCCCATGATAAGTACTGGACCTTGTACACTACTTAGCAACATTTTAATCGTTGAAAGATCTTCATTGTGCGGGTGTGCAATATAAAAACTAAAGATGTTTATATCCTCAGCCTTAACAGCAACAACACTGATGTTGTCACCAACAGAGGGTAGAGGAATTGGGGAGAATGATACTTTATTATTAATGAACAAAGCACATCCTCCATAGCCATCTGGTCTATCATGTCGAGCACCGCTGAAGCAGGGAATCCTAAAGTTACTGTCTGAACGAAGCCATGTCTCAGCGATGCTACAGATCGATGGTTTAAATTTATTTATAAGAAAGATTAGGTCAGATTTCCTGGGAGTAATACTCCTCACGTTCCATTGTAGGAATGTCAGGGGATGGAGCATTGCTAATAAATTTGACAATTGATGTCAGTTTGTGGGCAACGTGGTCAGGTAAAGATTGTGCAGGGTTTGATAATACCGTTATTAACATATTGGTAATGACATTAAGTATGTTCTCGGATTTATCTTGGCTGCTAGTGCCTTCCTTGGGGTAAGCACAGCCACTTTGGGAAGGGGAAAAGGAATAATCTTGAGTAAGGGCCTGATGAGTCAGCTTGTCATAGCTAGGCGAAAGAGGAGCATGAGTTTTGGGTTTTAAAAAGACCGTTTTACGGTATGACTTTGTTTGAGAAGTGGGAGAGGAATGACGAGGGGAGCTAGGATTTGGGATATTTTTTTGGGATGCTCTAGACACTTCAGCATACGATCTTGACACTGGAGGGAAAACTTGACTTGCTTCCGCATAGGAGATACATTTCTCTGCCATAAGAGCCTTAATGCCCTTCTGCCGACCAAGCTCGGGGCAAGCCTTGTTGTTAGCGTAATGGTTGCCAGAACAAGAGACACAGAAGGAAGAATCAGTGGGGACTTGGCAACCATCACCAGGGTGGTCTTGACCACACTTAAAGCAGCGAGGTTTAGAGCGGCATACTGTACGTGTGTGACCAAAACGACAGCAGTTATAACATTGTATAGTCGGATACATATACTTTTCAACTGAGAGGGAGGTATAAAAACAATAAACCCGCGGTGGTAATATCTGTCCATCAAACGTCAATACAACTGTTTGAGTGGGTTTCCACTCTGTAACACCCAGAGAAGTTAGCTTGCGGTTCATTCTTCTTGCCTTTATAACAGGACCACATCCAGCAGGAACCTTGATATTCTGTATAACTTCATCCTCGGTCCATTCTGTTGGGACGTCTCTAACGAGACCCATTCTAGTGATGTTATATTGAGGAATCATAGCAATGAAGTTATGTTGGCTTAATGTCCGACTTATCAAGAAGCTGTTTGCATCCTGATGGGACTTAAACTCTACTGAAACTTTGTTTCTTCCCAGACGTTTCACACTGCCCAGAAGAATGTTGTTAAAGTTGTTTTTGGTCAGAAACATACCAAATTTCACTGGGTGTAAAACAGTACCAGGGGTCTCGCCATCTTTCCATGAAACATGTACAATGTATGGAGGATTATCCCTCATTGTGTATGATTGCCTTCCAAATTCTTTTTTGGGTATTTTTGGAGGGTTCATAACGGTAGTTGGGGAAGAAGTTGCTAATCTTTTTCTATTCATAGCAGATTCAGAGTCCATTGCTTCACAAACATTGTCATCGGGGAGGGAAACAGTTAACACCGGAGTGTAATCGAAGGGATCAGGGTCAGGCGGCTTTTTGGCATCCATACTGGATGCCGGTTAAAATCTTAAAAAATATACTAAATATAAAATTAAACTAACCTTTGATAAAAGACAAATACAAAACAAAATCTAGATTAGGTTAACACTAATAAAAACCACTAAAACCAAATTAATAATTAAAATAATCGTAACACCAAGAAAAACACGTAATAATCCTTCACCACTACCCACGAAAAAAAACGACAATTGCAATTGGTTACTATCCAAAGAAGAAACGAAAATGAACTGTCGAACTGACATTACTGACATATGTCAGTACTGATATTCATGACAATTTTTTTTTTCTTTTCTTCTTTGGCTTCGCGCGGTTTGTGCTTTAACCAAATGTCACGTGTTGGGATTGTTAGAAAAACAAGCATACTGATATAAAATTGTGAACTAGAAAATCGGCACCATTATAGATAATGGCCCCGATCTTCTTCCACCAGTGTGATAATAGAATGTTATTATATTTGGCATGGTTCGATAAATCAAAAAACATATCGGATATAGATTTAGGTATCGATATGATATGTTACATCTTATCGATATCACAAAATTCTTATCGAGTCTAACTTATATCAAAACTGCAACATGCCAATCTTCAAATCTTGTAGCATTCAACACCGCCAAAACACAGGCGTGTCTTTTCACCGCCAAAAGAAGCCCGTTCACCTTGGTTCCTACTTTTCGGAATGTATCCTTGGAGTGCACCAACCGCCTTCAGCTTTTGGGAGTGGAGATCTCCTCGAACCTAAACTTTGGAAGGTTCATTGGGTCCAAGGCCAAAGTGGCTGCCAGGAAACTTGGCATTATCGCAAAGGTCCAGCGGTACTTCACACCAAGGCAGCTTCTAATGTTGTACAAAGCAACCGTTCGTGTGTAGAGTACTGCAGCCACATTTGGGCTGGTGCTGCAAAATGTCACCTGGCTACTTAGAATCCTTCCGAAGACACTGATTGGCGACCCAGATTTAACTCAAAACGGTCTCTAAAGCCTGGAGCACAAGCGTAGAGTAGCCACCCTTTCGGTGTTCTATAGGATGCATTTTGGTGACTGTGGGAGCGAATTGAATGATTTAATTCCCCCATCTCCGTTCCGCCATCAGACAACTCGCCGTATCTACGGCGAGTTTCCACCCTTACGTTGTTAACAGCACGATCCGAACGAAGCGTTTCGCCTCCTCTTTTATAGCGCGTACACCGAGGGACTAGAATAATTTTCCAGCGGCTGTGTTTCCGTCGGACTACAATTTGCGTGTCTTCAAGGCTAGAGTGAGTAGGCTCTTAATAAACTAGCGCGCTTTACTATCAACAATTAAATTACATCACTGCTTACAATCAGGCGGGAATGTGCTCAAGCACTAGTTTTTAATTTTTATTAATTAATCTATATCTATACTAATAATAATATTATAAATGCGAAAGTATCTCTGTCTGTCTGTCCGACTTTTACGCCGAAACTACTGAACCGATTGTAATGAAATTTGGTACACAGATAGTCTAGACTTAGGGCCTGAGAAAGGACATAGGCTACCTTTTATCCCGGAAAAATTTGATGTTCGCGAAGGAAATCTAAACACACCTCCCTGTCGATAGGACAGGGAGGGTTACCCACCCTCCGGGCCTACAACCCGGAGGACTAGGTATCTAGTAATCATGGACGTAAGTCCAAGTCCCCACCCTCATTACCAGGCGCTTCTTGCCCTGGTCAATGATGTTTTATTAAATGACCCCGATTTTCGCGCCAAGTATGGCGATAAACTATCTGCCCTACAGCAGATAGCCCCCGGTCCCCAGCCCGCCCCGCTGAAACCGATGTGTCCATGGACACCGAGGTGTTTTCAGCCAAACGGCCCATCCCCGTCTCCTCGGATTCCTCCGAGGAGTCATCACCCTCGTCCCCGGACGATGAAGCTGACGGCTTCATCGTTGCCTCGGGAAAGAGGAGGAGGAAGAAATCCTCCTCAAATCCGGCCCCCAAACTGGCGGCCGCTGCCTCCGCCAGCGGCTCAACCCACCCCCGCCCCTGCCCCCTCAAACGCTTTCGCCGCCCCGCGCGCCGCGACATCTAACCCCGCCCGCTCAGCCCCCCAAGCTGCCGCCAAGATCCCTTCTCCCCCGCCTGTTTTCATACAGGACAAGGGGAAATGGACCAATGTGTCCGGCTGGTGTTCCGACCAGAAAATTTCCTTCACCAATGCCAGGTCTACACAGACTGGCATTAAGGTGACCGTCCCATCCTCTAAGGACTACCGGGAGCTGACCAAGCTCCTCCGACATAGAGGTGTGGCCTTCCACACCTATTCCCTCCCGGAGGACCGCCTCACCCGAGTAGTCATCCGCCACGTGCCAAAGGAGTTATCCTGCGAAGACATAAAGGCGGACCTCATCTCACAGGAAATCCCTGTGAAGGAGGTCCACCGTATGCACAAGGCACGCGGTAAGGTGCCCTATGACATGGTCCAGGTAATCTGCCACCCAGCAGAAGGATCCGCCCACCACCCTATCTTCCTGGTGAAGAGCGTCTGCTCTCTCACAGGGATAAGCATTGAGAAGCCCCATAAAAGCGGCACTGTTGGCCAATGCCACAGGTGCCAACTCTATGGGCATTCCCAGGCACACTGCCATGCTAAACCCAGGTGCGTTAAGTGCCTGGGCGATCATGGCACGGCAAAGTGCCCCCGCCCCAAGGACCGTGCGCTCTGCAAAGAGCCACTTAGTTGCGTCCTCTGCGGCGTGACCGGCCACACGGCCAATTATCGCGGGTGAAGGCCCCTAAATCATTCTCTTCCAAGCTAGCCAACCGGGCTAACGCACGCCAAAAGCGTGAATCGCCAGGGAGTCAGATCCCAGAGCGACCGAGCCCTCAATCACCAGAGGGCCTTCCCGGCCCTTGTGGCGACCGCCCCCCAGACCTCACCAACCACCCCCGCCTGGCAGGACAAGGATCCTCGTATCCGTCCTACCACGGCCCAAAAGGCGGCCCCGTCCCCTCCTGCCCCTGCACCTATGGCCGCAGCAGCAACCCCCTCACCCCCTCCCTCGACCCCAATATCAGGAAACGGGTCCACGGATGCTTTTAATATCATCTCGGGGACCTTCTTTATTTTTATGTCGCCTCGCGCCAGACAGATGGCAAACGACTTACTTGTAAAAGTCGCTATGGCAGCTGGCAATCTACAAGCCATTATGAACATCTACAATGCGTATTCAGAAATTACGCACGCCCTTTCCTCCCTCGCATCCAATAAGTAATTTATGGATAACACGGCCAAACAGCGAACCAAGCCCCGATCCCTCAAGCTGGCTCACTTCAATGCCGACGGCATTAGAGATCAGAAGTTCGAGATCTCAACCTTCCTGCGTGAGCACCAGATAGACATCTCCCTCGCTCAAGAGACCTTTCTCAAGCCTAGTCACCGCACACCCCTAATTGTTAACTACCGCGTAGTTCGCAACGACAGGCTGCAGTGTCACAAAGGCGGTACTCTTATCTATTTCAAAAGGGCTCTATATTGCACCCCATTGGACCGCCCACCCCTCTCACAACTCGAAGTTTCAATGTGCCGTCTCGGCATGTCAGGTCACCAACCTATTACTGTCGGCCTACCTCCCTCCCAGCTCCTCTGCAGAGAACCACCAACTCCTAGCAGATGACATTGCCTTACTTCTTGGGTTGAGTGACTCCGTTATAATAGCGAGCGACCTCAACGCTAAATACACTGCCTGAAATAGCACCAAGATCAATTCCAGAGGCAGACTCCTGTTTGACCTCTCCACCCAATTAAACTTCGATGTCGTGAGCCCCATGACCCCGACTCACTTCCCCTATGACCCCGACCACACCCCAGACGTCCTCGACGTGGCGCTCCTAAAGAACGTCAACCTACGGTTGGACTCTATAGAAGCGCTACCAGACCTATCGTCTGACCATCGCCCAGTTATCATTCGACTGGCTCCCCGAACTGGCCTCACTGACCCAGGTCTAGCCCCCCAGACAAAAGTGGTAACGGACTGGAGGAAAGTAAGCGATCGACTGAAATCCACCACATCCCCCCACTTGGGCTCCATACCTGCACGCCTCGACTCTATCGCTGACACGACAGCCGCGATCGACTCGTCACGGATCACGTACAGTCAGTCCTGAACGAATGTTCAAGGGAGGTCACAGTGACAGAAGACTGTCGCTGGAAACTCCCTGCTGACCTGCGTGAACTGTTGACCGAGAAGAACGCGGCGGTCCGTGCCTACAGCAACTTCCCCTGTGCGGCTAACAAAACCCATATGCGCTATTTTACAGAGAACTGTAAAAAGACGTATATCAGAGTGGTGTGAGGCCGGCTGGGATAGGATGCTGGATGAGTTAGAGCCCACCCATCAAGCCTTCTGGAACCTTCAGAGGAAACTAAAATCCAATGAAGTTGTGACCATGCCTCCCCTGGTTCGCCCTGACAATACCATCGCCTTCGATGACGATGACAAGGCTGAATGCCTTGCCTTCTGCCTGGAAGCCCAGTGCTCTCCCAGCCTCCTACCAGTAGACCAAGCTCATCTCCTTGAGGTTGACGCTGAAGTCGAACGTAGAACCTGCCTCCCACCCGTTGACGACCCTGAGGATCCCCTGCCTCCCATCACTCCAGATGAAGTGCAGGACATCGTCAAGGGTCTTCAACCCAGGAAAGCGCCCGGCTCTGATGGCATCACCAACAGAGTGTTCCGCCTCTTCCCTGCCCACCTAATCATCCTCTTGACCACCATCCTCAATGGTGCAATGGGGAATAACATTTTCCCACAAACGTGGAAAGAAGCCACAGTTATAGGCAATCCCAAGCCCGGTAAGCCTAAAGCCGAACCGTCCAGTTACCGTCCCATCAGCTTACTCAAAGTTCTCGGTAAGATTTATGAGAGGCTTATATATAAGCGTCTCAGAGCCTACGCTGAGAACAAGGGCCTTATCCCATTAGAACAATTCGGGTTCCGTACCCAACACTCCTGTCCGCAACAGATCCTACGCATCACTGAACACATTCACGCAGGGTTCCTGCGTGGTATGTACACAGGCGTAGTTTACTTCGATATAGCGAAGGCGTTTGACAAAGTCTGGCACAACGGCTTAATCTATAAGCTGTACCAACTTGGTGTGCCTGATCGTCTCGTCCTCATCTTACGGGATTTTCTGTCAAACCGCACCTTACGCTATAAAATCGAAGGAGCGCTCCCCCGGCCCCATCCGTGCAGGTGTTCCCCAGGGCTCTATACTAGCCCCACTCATTTTTACGCATTTCACTAGCCATATCCCGAAAAGCAGTAAGGCTCAACTCGCTCTGTTCGCAGACGACACAGCCATCTACTGCTCGGGACGCAGTCCAGACTGGATTCGCCTCCATCTTCAATCCGCGGTCAACAAGCTCGCTGACTGGTTTATGAAATGGAGGATTGAAGTCAACCCCCTAAAAAGCCAAGCGGTACTCTACAGGAAATCGCGGGTCAGTGTCACCCGTCCACGACCCATCACCTTGGACGGCAAGTCGATCCCTTGGGAGAAGCAAGCCAAGTACATAGGTGTGATTCTCGATCAAAACCTCAACTTCTCAGAGCACATTGAGACGGTCCGCGTCGCGCCGCCTTCGCTCTAGGTCGACTCCACCCCGTCCTCAACCCGCGTAGCAAGCTATCGCTCAGGTGCAAAATGCGCTTGTACAAAGCTTGCATACGCCCGATTATGACCTACGCTTGTCCAGTTTTCGCACATGCTAAGCCACGTCATATCCATAGGATGCAAGTAGTCCAAAACCGATTCCTCCGTAAAGCCACAAACGCCCCTTGGTTCGTTCGAAATGAGATCCTTCATCTTCATCTCAAAATCCCTACAATCCAGCAGTTCATGAAACGTTTCTTTGACACTGCTGCCAAGCACCGCAATCCTCTTATAGCAGCGGCTGCCAATTACACTCCCTCTACCATCTCCCGACTTCGCCGCCCTCGGCATGCCCTCACAGACCCCATTACCCTCCTCCAAGAGGCCAAAAGGGCCACCAGCACATTACACAAAAACAGACCGACCTACCGATCTCGCCGCCGAGTTCCATCGCGACGCGCTCCACGTAGTAATCCCCGTCCCTTGTCCGATGAAGGCCAGCCCGCGCCGCAGCTGAGCCAGTAATATCATAATGTCCCAACAATGACCTCTGAGTTTGTTTCGGCGTTTCTTCTCAGAGCTAGTACTAGGAAACGTCGTGGTCATCAAACCATTAAGAATACATTCCATCCAGCCGTCCCTTGCTGTCCTCTCTAGCGACGCCCTAAGCCGAGGTTCGTACCCCACAGGGGGTGCCCTTAGTGCGTAGTCGCCCAATTTTAATTTAGTTTTAAGTGACCCTGGCTGGAGGCTTTAATTTTAATTAAGGCATCCACAGGAAAGTCCGGTTAAGTAGTTACGGCCTCTAATGGCCACCTACGAGATGCCATATCGAAAAAAAAGGCGTGCGTAATTTGAATCTCTAGCAATAACGTCTAGTTAGCGCTCATGCGCCCGAAGCACAGTAGACAGAGAACAGTAGATTATCTAAGGCCGCCCGCCGCGTTATTTGCCTACTCTTGCGTTGATGCCCAGGGTTGTCTATTTAGCTTTATGTCCCATTTAGCTAAAAGTAAACGTGGTGGTAACCTTAAGCGTTAGTCGGTCACATCTTACTATAATTTTATTGAGTTAATATCATGATTAAGACGCCATATTTGTATCAAATAATACGTAAGACAATAGAAAAAAAGTAGTAATTTGCAGTAGTGGGTAATTATTGTGAAATTGCCCTTATTACACTATACGCGACAAAGACGTTTACCTAAACGATATTTCGTAGTCAATCCTCTGTTTTATAAGAAAACTAGGCTTCTTAAAATAAACTTTAGCTCTAAACATAGTATTCAGAAAGTAAATTTAGGATTACATTTATATGGAAAATACGACTCGGGTACGCTCTTAATAAAGCAAAGAAACTGTGAAATAAACAAAACTAATATTTTCTAATAAGATATAAGTATAAATAGGTACTTATATTTCTGGTTCAGTAGGAATGATGAAGAATGATAAGTCCGGGTTTGCGAAATCGTTATTGAGGCACCCAAAAACACTACAATATTTTTTTCCCCTTTTTGTAGTCATGATACTCGTAATAATTAATATTATGGTAAGTGGCCGGCGAGAGTTGACCAACGCGAGCGATCATGTAATTTACGCGCGTGCTCAGTCACGCGGCACAGCTCGTATTGCCGCCATCTTATGCCAGCCTATATTATGCCCGCGTGTGCGTGAAATCGCGTACCGACACGGCGCACGGCGCGCACGCAAACATTCAAACCGAGAGCGACTCGTTTGTATGAAGATGTTTTACTGTTCTCTGTCTATTGTGCCCGAAGATGGCTTATGTAGCCTATCTTGGCGGCGAAACTTCGTGCACACTGAGGACACGTAAGCACCCCGTCGACGTAGTTATGTGATGGCAGCAGGTGGGCGAGCCTTTAATTGGTCGCGATTGGCATCGAGGTCAGCTTTGCGCTGCTCCTCAAACTCGCGTACTTGTCCGTACACCATTCTGAGCGTTCTTTTACAATACTTTATGGGAGCAGGGATATTGTTCCAACATTTAGAAGCTGCATAGCGAAAACTGCCTCTCTAAAAGCCGTCGACTTGTGCTGTGGGATGGAAAGTTATTAAGAACGTTTTCTCACCTCGCCAATTCTGTGCCTACTTGTCCACGATAGTTTATCATACAGGTATGAAGGGGAGTGAGACTTAATAACACCAAATAGTAAGGTCGCCAAGTGGAGTTTACGTCTAGCTGTCATTTTCAAAATGTTGTGTTCATTGAGGAAAGGCGTAACATGTCCCTTAAAGGAAACTTTTAAACAGAAGCGTGTCCAACAATTTGAAGTCTTTAGAGGAGCTACTATTTCGTATAGATTAAAAAAATGCAAGTATAATGAATTACTCACGGTATTCGTACCCGGCACATTCAGAAAGTGGTCACAAATCTTGTCAGGATCGTTGAGGCAAGGGAATGTGGTCACCCTTCGTACGCGGGGCACATACGTACCTACAGTAACTTTAGCAAAAAAGGAAAACTAAGCGACAAACAAAAACGCTTCTGCTTGTGTGAAAAGACATACCGGCTGCCATGTTGTTAGCGGAGTGTCGTGCCAGTCGCACGTCTACTCTTTGCGCACCACGGTGTATTGGTTGACAAGAAGTAACGTGTTTTCGCAACTGGTAAGTAGGTAAGTAAACTTTTTACGTAAATCTAATTCATAAATGTAAGTAGAATTGTTATGTGTTAGACAATAGGGCGATAATTAATTAATGTTACATTGATTATTTTGAGCTTTGATTGTTATATTTGTGAAAACTGAATTAGAATTTGTATAAAGTTGTATTTTAATTTTGGGTAAAGCATGGGGTGCATTCGGACAGCCAAACAAGGGGCATATTCGTACGCGTACGAGTGCTCCCCATTAAATTTTGTTGAGCACCAGAACATCAAAATTAAATTTTTAAGAAATAAAATATAGTACTTACCTAAACCTTTTAAAATTGTCATGCAGACAGCACAACAACATATTTTTCCTTCTATGAAGTATTTTTAGCAAAACTAAATATTTTTATTACGTAAACCTTATAATTAATATTGTATTGCAGTGGCATGCTGCGAAAATATAAGAAAAGGGGGACGCTTACTCAAGAGGTGGATAAACAGTCCATGAAATTAGCAATTGATCGAATATTCATCTCAACTACGGAACTCGTCGGAGGTTTTGTATTGCAATAACACACATAATGTAAGATTAGAAAATGTTTTATTGAACTTTAATAGTTTGATTTAACATTAAATTATAATTTATCAATTACAATACAAAGCAGGCTAATAAAATATGTAGAAAATTTAATTGACCCCCTAAAAACTTTTTGATCTTCTGATGATGATCGCCTTTTTTACTAAATTATTTTTTTAGTTTAAAACTGTTTAAAATCTAATTTGTCGGTCGCTTTTATTAAAGTACAGATGCCAGCAGGTAAAGCTATCAAAACTGTCAAATATTCTCAATCAACCTTGAATAGGGATGTGTCCAAGGTATGAAAATGAAAAAAATAATAATTAGTCCGTCTTATATATAATAAAAAAAATGAAGACCCCGTATTTATGTTCTGTAATCTATATGGTGTACATAATAAAGAGTATTCTATTCTATTCTATTTTTTATTTTGCCGAAATTACCAAAAACTACTGAGATATAGCGTATTAAAGTTACGGAGTAGGGGCTAATTACGTCACGGTGTGGTATATTTTGTACCACGGCGTGACGTCATGCGACATCTCAAATCAGTATATCTGCCTACATATTTGAACGAAAAAATAAATAAAAAAATACGTGTTCAATATTTTTTATAAATCTATGTGATGTACATTAAATTCTTTTTTAGGACACAACCCAATTGTTTGTTTTGGTTGAACTTTAACAATTGTAAATTTGAAAATCTTTTAAGGAATTTGACAGACTGTAAATAGTAGCTGACATCTGTACAAGGCATCAACACCTCAATTATATAAATCCAAGAAACATAAACAAATTGTGAAATAAATCCTAGTGAGGATTTCACACTAGGATTATCTCATTTCTGCATAAGAAAAGTTGTGTGAAAAGCCTATTAAAATCTTTCAATTAAAAAGTTACTAACTGCCAACTAACTACAAATATTTTCGTGGACTGAAAAAGACGATAAGTGAGTATAAAAAGACGATCGATTAGATTTTTAGGAAATTAAATATGGAATTATTAGGGGATTAATTAAATACATGTATGTACATGCGATAAAATGTCTTATAGTTTACGCCTTATCAATACTTGGCAACTTTCAATAAAAAGTTTAGTAGTTTTAATATTTTGAGGATTTACAGGATCTGTTTCATCTTTGTTATCTATTTGCATAAGTATTTTTTCGAGTACAATTTTCGTTGTGGTCATTGACGGATGAGCCGGTATTGAAGTATCTAATGCCTATAACAAACACAAAATTAAACTTAATATGTTTTTAATTAACTATTTTTTTCGCCCAGTAATTGAAACAAACGGATTTACATCAATCACTATTATTATTATTACACCTAGATTAAAAAAGAAATGCCTACTGCTGCCATTCGCGTGCCTAATGGTTAACTCGTCTATGCAATATGTAAAGAAAACCCTGTCCGATCCGTGAAGGTATTGTTAGGTATCGATAAGTGATTCTACTAATGTCTACAAAGCCGGGCTAAACTAAAAAAAAAACCCTAAAAATTAAATATTATTTCGCAAAGAGAACTTCATGCGGTGCGGTAGGAAATACATGCGCGGGCGAGGGGGGCAGGGCACGCGGCTGAATCGCTCATAATAATACCGTGGAAAATAGTGTTGTCACTCTCTAAAAAAAAATACCAAATTTTGGGGAAGTTTGAATTAATTCACTAAAAAAAAGATTGATGATGATTATGTAAATATCATATTTTATTTGGTCATGTGTTTACCTAACCTTTATAATCCTTGTGGGTCGGACAGGGTTTTCTTTACATTTTGTATAGTTAGCGACAAAAGTCAATTAACATTTGTTTTCCCACATCTCAATTACTGACCGAAATATTTTATTAGAATCAGAACCGAGGTAACATTTAAATAAAGAACATAATTCGGATTCTCTTTGACTCGTCGCTTCTATTGTAAAATGCCGAGAAGTAAATTATTGAGTAATTTCGTGTTAATCGAATTTCGTTGCTGGCCGTAACATCATAAAGAAGAAGCCGACAAAAATGTGTGCGTTCGCGCAGCGGAATGTTGTTGAATTTAAAGATTTTAAATATGCAGATATTTAGTGTATGACGTCGTATAATTGTGGATGGTAAAAAAAAAAATTGTGCACGCAGCCATTGTGGAGAAATTCACCAAAAACTGATTCCGCTGGGCGAACGTTGTCCTGGCAGAACTTTTTTTAATCCATTGACTTTAGAAAAAAGAGATGTGTTCAAAAATTAGTGTGCATTTGTGTGTAATTGTGTATGTATGAATAAAATTTGTGCATGCATAGACTTCGAACAAATTCAAGTTTCCGCTGCGCGAACGTTTGGCCATTAGCTAGTTTCATATAAAGCGCTTACATAGAGAGCTGTAGATTTTTACATACGTTGTTTTGAATTTGTGCATATTTGTGTACAAAACAGATTTAGAAAAAATCGTAGGGCTAAAAAGATAAAAATATAAACGTAAAACACGCTTATTAGGTCTTAGTTCTTAAAGTATGCACTTTGGGGTCTAGATTTTCACGTTCATACAAACCTTGTAAGTGTCTGCAACATATTGCCAAGTATCAATGATGTTCCTTTAGCAATTAAAGAGTTATAGGACAATTTACCATGACAAAATCACTGTTTACAAAGCAGTCAAATATCACGACATTCTAAAGGAATTGCATGGTAAAATGTATGCCAATAATTAGTGTATTCATTCAACTATTCACATGCAAAATTTCATGTCATTAAATTCAGTAATTAAAGAAAAACAATTATAATACTGACGAAGCATCGAAACCTACATAACCAAGACCAAGTCCGGATAGTTATAAAAAAGCGGCCGTGCAATATATTTAGGTAACATCCCAAAATTTACAGTATAATACCGGTATTAAATTGATATAGGTGATAACACAATTGTTTCGATATAATAATACAGGTCATTTATTTTTGTACACCTACTTTTTTAAATGTGACCATGACAAAGTAGGTACTATTTACGTAGTTACTTTATTTAAGTATGCGCTTGATATTTGAGATAAAATCTAGATATATTATTTAAGGCAAATAAGATTTATACAGCTAATTTCTAATGAAGGTTTCACGGATTAGGATTCTAACTATAGACCCCTCAGGGAAATTAAATAATTACCACAAGTAGGTAAGTACTACTGTTCAGGTAAATATTTATCATATTGAAGCTTATTACACTATTTAACCAAAGGACTAGCTTAAGCATACCGCTTCGACCAAAATGATTATGCATAATATGCATAATTACATATTATGTTGGTGGGGTGCGGGGTAACACGCTCACATACATACATAAGTCACTACCAGTATAACGGTACACATCATCAAATTTTGCATGTGAATAGTTGAATGAATACACTAATTATTGGCATACATTTTACCATGCAATTCCTTTAGAATGTCGTGATATTTGACTGCTTTGTAAACAGTGATTTTGTCATGGTAAATTGTCCTATAACTCTTTAATTACTAAAGGAACATCATTGATACTTGACAATATGTTGCAGACACTTACAAGGTTTGTATGAACGTGAAAATCTAGACCCCAAAGTGCATACTTTAAGAACTAAGACCTAATAAGCGTATTTACGTTTATATTTTTATCTTTTTAGCCCTACGATTTTTTCTAAATCTGTTTTGTACACAAATATGCACAAATTCAAAACAACGTATGTAAAAATCTACAGCTCTGTATGTAAGCGCTTTATATGAAAACTAGCTAATGGCCAAACGTTCGCGCAGCGGAAACTTGAATTTCTCCGAAGTTTATGCATGCACAAATTTTATTCATACATACACAATTACACACAAATATACACTAATTTTTGGACACATCTCTTTTTTCTAAAGTCAATGGATTAAAAAAGTTCCGCCAGGACAACGTTCGCCCAGCGGAATCAGTTTTTGGTGAATTTCTCCACAATGGCTGCGTGCACAATTTTTTTTTTATCATACACAATTATACGACGTCATACACTAAATATTTGCATATTTAAAATCTTTAAATTCAACAACATTCCGCTGCGCGAACGCACACGTCAAAAATATTGAATGGGCATAACAAAAGAATGCACAAAATACTTCTTATTTATGCCCCGTCTACACGCTCCGTTTTACCTGCGAGCATGCCTGTGCAAACCAGTTTGCGCAAGTAAGCGCATGTATGTGGACGCCAAGACGGTAGCGCGCGCGGTCCCGAATGTTCCGTCTTTTTGTACAGTCATGACTGCACAGGCCTGGACTGCGCAGGCAAAACGGAGCATGTAGACGGGACTTTGGTCTGCAAAATCAAAGGAAACTGTCTCTATGATATTTGAATGGAAGGATAATAAATTACTGACCGCATTTTGAAGACGTTTGTAAAGGTGAGGTGGCATTGTAACTATCCACTCCGGCTGATTGCTTGATTGTTCCAAACTTCTTTTGAATCTTTGCGTAGTTATGGCTATCAGTGATGGCAGGATTATTTCAGGTTCCATTAGTGAGCCTATTATTCTTTCAGCCAACATGTCATAACCAAGATGGTAAAGTGAAATTACCTGTAATAAAAGTTAAATTAAACAATCTAGGCTTTTTGTTAAGATGTTTTATTTTCAAGGATTTATACGGTCTTTACCTGCTGACGCCTTATAAAGTCGGTATCAATATTCCACAACTCTGCTAACAGGGTAATCCTTTCAATCCAAGCTAGGTATTCTTGACAATTATATGTTTTGTATAGCTCGTTATTTTCCGATTCGGTTATTGTTTCTACTGCAGATCGAATAAGTTTCGTTAAAAATTTCATCCTCGGATTTCTCAATTTTTCAGATGCTTTCATGTTTATTTCTCTGTTGTGTATGACACCAGTTAAAGCTTCAAATATATACTGGTAGTCAATATCGTACAGACTATCCAATGGTTTGGACAGTTTTATATTATACTGACACATATAGTAGATCGTACATGATATTTGGTAATTTAAATTCAATATATCGATATTAACACTCTTATGGTCCTGCGCCACCTCCACTAAAGAAGGAATGCTTTCATCCCAAATTTTCTCGTATTTAATTGCTTTTTTATTTTGACTGATCGTCAATTTTGAGCATTTCAGGAATTCGTATAAATATTTAGACGCAATTTGAAGAAATTTGACCATGTTTGTGCTGTCAAAGCCGACATCTTGAAGACACAGTGGATCTTTAGGCAGCCTTCCGACTTTGTTTACTAAGCGACAACTCACTTCAAACACTTGCTTAATATACGTGGACCATATTATGGAGTATAGACCTAATCTAATATGCAAGTCCGATATATATGTAAGACATTGAAGGACTGTTTTGAGTAGCTCCCAATTCTTTATGGATTTCTGCCAAGCCATGGAATATTCCCAACACATGTTTGCAATAATGTAATTCGATGATGTGCTTAGTGGAAATTGTTGTCTTAATAGAGAGAGCCATTTAAATATCTTAGGATTTTCGTCTACATAGATACGATTATTTTCCATAAAGACATATTCATAGTTATCGTCATCGTTAGTTTCAGGCGTTTCCAAACCCACACTGGAATATTGTTCAAGTAATTCATTAACAACAATTGCTTCAGGAACAACACCCATTCCACATAACCATTTGGCTATTAATTCTGTTACAGATCCTTTACCTCTAGTGTAAATATATTTGAGATTAATATTTAATTCGTTCATTTGTAATTTAGGTAAGGATTTTCCACTGAAGGAGTCTTTGAAAAGAAGGATAATACTAAGGATAGAAATGTCCTCTAGTTTACCGATTAGAATACCCCATTTAGCATTTTCTTTTGTTACAGACTCCCATATATCATCATCTACCTCCTGAAGTTTAGTTTCAAATATTCTACTAACTGCTTTACAAGCCATTGCGACGATCATACTCCTCAAAGGACAAGGCATGTCTACTAACACATCACGAACATCTTGCCACCAGGGTGATATCTCATTGTAGGCTATATGGGTCGCCTCTTCTATAACATTACACAGGTAGTATAAAACTTGTATCAACTGTTCAATTAGTTCAACACGTATTTCTTCCAAGGGCATGTTCATTAACTGAATAATTAATAGTTTGACTATTTCCTTCGAGTCTATATTACACTCTTTCACGAAATCACTTAACCTATTGATGTCCTTTAATTTAAATATGGATTTAAAAGTGATACTAGCTAGATTATTGATTTGGTCTTCCGTTGCATCAATTTTCAAAGATATGTATTTATTACTTTCATCTAATTTGAAGCACGAAATAAACTCTTTGTAAGTGCTGGTGTTGTTAACGGCAAATTTAACTCTAGCGTGATGGTGTTCCTTGTAGTTATTCTCTTGTGCCAAGGTCAACAATCTTTCCAATATACAGTTATCGTCCTCTAAAAGATCGAAACACAAGGACTGGGAGCTTTCAGTAAGTTGAACTTTATCAGTTTCCTCTGTATTTAAATGCATGTAGGTGTGTATTTTATTTGTGAGGTCCTTCATATCATCAGTATTTTCACCATTGATATGCCTAAAGAACAAGGTGACTAATCCAAGATTTGCAAAGTAATGTTTAATAAGGATTTCTTGATTGTTCAGATCATCATTTTCAATGCTATCCCAAAACAAATTTAGACAAGTCATAACAATTTTAGGGGATATTTCGTATTTTCTTACTAACATATCTAAGCAATGCTTTTTCAGATCCAATGTTTTTAATTCTATGACTTTTTTTATTAATTCGTCGACAAAATCATCAGAGTGGGTGTTAGATTTTTTGAGGTACTCTCGTAACTCTCTTAGAGCATGTAGATCTTTGGATCTTTGGGAATGTTCTCCTTGTAAAGCATAAAAAAATGGAATACTAAACTTCTTCAATTTTCCGTCTGGGTCTATTAAAACACATTGAAATTCTGGTAAATTGAGTTTTTTATATGAATAGTTTTTCTCAGCACCAACTAGACCACAAGTGTTGTATAGAAGTAAGCCATTTTTCGTCGCGGTAAATGCTGCTATTCTATTTCCTTTTTGCATTAATCTTATATCTATGAGCCCTTTTTTAGGGTTATATATAATTAAAAATATGGCTCTCTTAAATTCTTTAACAATTGACAGGTGGAGTTTTTTGTCCTCCGTATCAAATATCTGCAAATAAATAAAGTTTAAACAAGTCGACGATAATAGTGATGTAATAAATACTTCAAAAGAAACCAGTTAGACATTAATTATATTTAACCAGATTTGGAGACCTTTGTGTTAGTGTACACATGTGATATACTCACTTGAACAAATGCAACCTGAGCATCTCTGCAACCTTTGATGAGTCTAATTAAATGTCCTCGTGTAACATCTAGAACCGCAACGCGTCCGAAACTGTCGACTGTGGCCGCGAGCCGTCGATCTGGCGACACAGCTACCAGATTGCCGTGTCGCTGCCCATCATATAAGCCGTTGCGCATTGATAAAGGTTCGTAACGAATTAATGGTTCATTTCCAGCCGTAGTGTTGTCTGTAGAGCCCCCTCCGAGCCAACCCCTTTATTCAAATCAAATGAAAACACTGTTAGTTTCCTCAAGTTTATTGAGCAATTCTCTTTAATCAGTATATTTTAGTGGTAATTATGTTCCAAGTAAATCTTATAATGTATAATCTTATACTTACGGAAGAGCAGACTTGATTTTATTTGCAACAGCTCTGGCCACATCTTGCAGTGGGGGAGTAGTTCCTCCTTCCAGAGCATAGTGAAAACCAATATATGGCTTAACACCAGCTCCAAGTATCAAAGTGTTAACAGGTGGCACAGACCGATACCTATAATTTATAAACAGTTCTACTTAGAACAAACCTGATGATTATCCCTAACAAAAGTAGTGTGTATTAAAAATCGATAGTTTTATATTCCGTATTACAATCCATACTAATATTATAAATGCGAACGTATCTCTGTCTGTCTGTCTGTCCGGCTTTCACGCTAAAACTGCTGAACCGATTGTAATGAAATTTGGTACACAGATAGTCTAGAGCCTGAGAAAGGACATAGGCTATATAACATCCCGCTATGACCAATAGGAGCAGAGCAGTAACAAAAAATGTTGCGAAAAAGGGGGCAAACGCGGACGTACATATTGCTCCCATTATTTTAACAGGCGCTTCTTATATAGCAACACGCCGACGGAGTCGCGGGCAACAGCTAGTTGTCCATATAAATTACGGAATATAGATATGAAGATTTTACAAAGGGTGACACAATGGGCTGTCTTATCGCTAAGAGCGATCTTTTACGACCATACGACGTACCGACGTATGAGTTTTAATCATTCAATTGAAATATTTATAAACTACAAGGCATTTTACTAGGTTACGTCATATCGTTTTTTTTTTCTAAACAGCTTCCTCCCGGGATTTCTATGTAAATCAATAGTTAGTTAATTTAGATTATGAATAAGATAATTGTGGTCATTACCGTTCAAAGTTGATCATGTAACAGTCACTTTTCTTAACTTGCATACATATTGTTATAATAATAATCTTTATTTATATAGAAGACAGATTGTAGTACATTTTACATTTTTTACATAATGGGTAGTTTTACATTACTTCTTACTTATACATATGTTTGAAAGATGTAATGACTTTGAAAATTGAAAGTACTTTACGGGGTTTAGTCTTATAAACTTTCTTTTTGCATTTCATTTCAGTTATTGATTTTATACAGGTTGAATGCGGAGCAGTAATTTTGAAAAAAAAATCGGAGCGACTGTAGGTCATATTACGCCACGGACTTTCAAAGTCCTTTCCATCAGACATTTAATCACATCGAAAGAAGCTTCAAGGTCGCATAATACTTTTACCCCATGAACAAGGTACTAAGATAGTATTCCATAGTATAAGATTTGGGTTTGCACATTTATTTTAAAATGATAAATCAACTGATCAACACCGAATTATTTTGACTGTTTCAGTTTTTAACATATTGAATGTCAACCACCTACCAAACATCATATCCTCCATAAGTGGATGCTGCTAACAGGTGATCGTAAGTGTTTTTGAGATCTAGTCCTACAACTGCAGCATCATTCATAACTTCTTGTTCAGTGAACATCCATTTTCGAATACTGATGCTTCGGCTATCCACTGAGTAGTCCCCCTGGATTCCAGCTCGTACTATAAATATGGACTTACTTTTAATTAAAGAAGTTCAATTGAATGCTTGGAGAGCAGTGGTGGCGCAGCAGTAATGTCCGCTATTCACAAGTTGCAATTCATAGGTTTCAACCCCGTCAGACGCTTTATTTTGTGTACATTATTTTTCACCAATGCTCTCAAAACGGTTAAGGAAACCATCGCCTGGAAACCAGCATATCCTAGAACTAAAACTTCGAGGACTTGTAACATTTACCAACCCAGTAAGAGGAGGACTGTGTCCCAGCAAAGGGAATATTATAGCTGATTATGATGATGGGTTGAATGCTTTGTGATTTTATGACATAAGTGAGTAAAAGTACCTCTGGCAAGTTGTGCTTTGGCATTCCTGAGTGTTGGGTATAAGCTTGATCCTGAGATGATACACTCACAACTTTGATACAGTATATGTACATCGTCAGGCAAAGTTCCGTAAGTCCCAGTGTGGCAGGATATTTTCAAAACTGGCTTTTCATCTAATTTTTCAAGTAAGAGCAAATGACCAGTATTGGTATAGAATCCAACACTGCCATTTTTAAAGCCAACAATTATACAGAACCAATCAGGACCATTCTGAAAAAAAAACAGTAACAATCTACAAACTCCGATCTATCTGCCCATTGAACAGGAATCCCTTTAATAGGCATTTTAACTAGGTCAGGTAAGGGTAAAACCAGTCTATAAGAGATACGTATGGAAATTTCTTCTTTTTTTATTAGAAATAAATTCGATCTATCGAATATGTTTGAAAATTGCTCGAACTGAAATTACCATCAATGGCTATACCATAGAAAAAGCTTTAAATCATTATTCATTCGAGAGCTAGCAAAGGGAGTTCAAAAGCAGAGTTATTCTAGCTTTAACCTATCTTGGTTGAGATTTAATTGTCAATGTATTAAGAGAATTTAAGAGCGAACGAAGCCCACCACCAGCCTACCATCAGGCGGGATTGCGGTCAAGCGCTGGTTTATATATAATTTAAAAAAAAAAAGAAGTAATCTGGTGCATCCTGATTTGAGTAGGTTAGGCTATCTTTGTCATTTTAGTTACAGAAAAAAGAAAGTAATTTCGAAAATTGAAGCTGTAGGTAATGGGTAAATAAAACACCTACTATAATATTTTTATCAACGCGAGCGTCGTGGAGGTGCACAAATTACGACTGACGCGCGGTAGGTCTCGGAACATTATAAGACGTTCGTCAATGCGCTGACGCGGTGGTATGTGGGTATACGTAATATGCGTATACCTACATTGGCAACAACTATAACCGACCCGCTGCATACTACGAGTGTCACCCGGTGATGATATTTTTATATAATTATGTGGTGGATAGTGAATGTTCGTGTGATTCGTATGAGTTATGTATGGCTGTGTGCTAGACAATACAAAAATGAGTAAAGATCAAAATCAAAAATCAAAATCAATTTTATTTGTATAACATAGGTAGTGAATCCAGTTCTTAAATTTATGTTTATAGGTCGCTATGTTATGCTAAAAAGCGTACAAATATAAATAAATGCATGCAAAACATTAAAAAAAATTTAGTCAATCATGCTAGAGGCAAAAAACAAATTATTAATTATATAATGTCGAAATGAAACTAAATAATAATAAATGAATAAAAACAAAGTCACAGGTATCACAATACGGAGTAATTTCGCTAGTCAAAATAAATAAGTCTACATTAATTTGTCATTTAGGAATTCATCAGTTGTATAATAACATTTCTCAATTAACAAGTGTTTTAATTTGGTTTTGAATTGCATAACATTCAAATTTTTTATGCCAATTTTCTCTTTTTTACTAAAGCTGTATTACAACGCTCATTTTTCAAAGTATTTGCATATTGGCTACGAATCGTAACATCTCGTAACGTTGACACCGTTTCAAACAAGCTTATGTTTGTCTTGACAAAAACACTAACTTCATAAATGTACAATGATGGTAAGGTTAAAATTTTCAGCGACTTAAAATATGGTACACAGCTATCGTCAATTTTCAGACCACACATCGATCTTATGCACCTTTTTTGTGCCTTAAATATGACATCTTTATCAGTAGTCAATCAACGATTGCGTCACTGCTTACCATCAGGCAGGATTGCGGTCAAGCGCTGGTTTATAATTTGTAAAAAAAAAAAAAAGTTTCCCCAAAAAACAATGCCATATCGCAAAATGGAGGCTACTAAGCCATGATATGCAACTAGTAGCGCATCCATATTTATTTTTCTAGCAATTTGAAAAAGTGCGTACGATGATCTATTTGTGTAAAGAATAAGTGTATTTGTGTAGTATTTTAATATATAAATATAATTGAATTACTAAATACAATAAGTTGCCTACAGAAGCCTTCTGATTTGGGTAATATGTATATGGTACTGTTTTGTAAATAAAGTGATTGAGGATGGGCACTTGTTGGGCACGCCACAATATCGGCGGTAAGTCCCCTCTTTGAGGTGGCTAGAAAGGCGCCCCGGCGCCCTCACCTTCCGCCTGACACAAGTCCTCAGCGGACACCGCTGTTTCGAGAGGTTCCTGTTCCGTATTAGGCGGGAGGAGACACCAGGGTGTCACCACAGTGTGGATCGCACTGGGGACACGGTGGAGGTCTGCCCGGCTTGGGTAGAGCATCTACGTGCCCTCGTTGCTGTGATCGGCGGCGATCTCTCGTGTCCGTCCCTGGTCCAGGTCATGGTCTGGAGCGAGAGTACATGGCAGGCCATCACCTCCTGCGAAGCAGTGATGCTGGCAAAGGAGGAGGCGGAGCGCGTGAGGGAGCAGGAATCACAGTGCCCTCACGCCTCAAGCCGCTGGCCGGGAGACAACATCGAACTCCCGGCCACCGTAGGCACGGGTTTGCGGGCGGCAAGCAATGGGCAGTTCGCCGCCCGGTAAGGACCAGGCCCGGGGCGACGGTGCCTTGTATTTCACGGGCGCCTCAAAGAGCCGCCCGTTCGGCTGCATACACCATCAGGAAATTAAGACAACACACTGAAATTGCAACAGCTTGTTCATCCTTCTATGACATTCTGCAGCGAGTCCCATGTAGGACTTCAAAAACGAGCTGTTCAAGCAATGGACCAGCTAGGTGCCAGAGTTTCTCTAAGAGATTTCCTTAAAGATATCTGTATTCTTACGAAGGTGGTCAGAAAAGTTTCCGACCTCAACGTGAAGACGGCAGCACTCGTCAATAAAAGCCAGGGAATGTAGTTGTGCATCTTTTGACAGCAACACATTAAAGTTTAAACCTATTTGGACGCCCAATTTTTATTTGAGCTGTCATAAAATATTTCTTTTTGAAAGGATATGTGCCTTTTTTTTTTCGGGGTGGAAATCCTCATAGGAGGTCCGCCGCCCTAGGGTGGGCGACGGGGTCTGTCAGACTTTTAGTGACTAAAACCACCCCGGTGTCTCATCTATCACGAGCGCGCGTGGGGCCGCGGGAGTCTAAATTCTTCCGCAGCCCCACACTCTCGTGCTGGCCTGGTCTGTCCGGGCCTCGAGGCGCGCGCTGACACTCGCGCGCGCCTCCGCCTCGGGGTCCATCGAATAGGGGGCGGGGACTTCCCCATGTCCCTAGCCCCTGGACCCATTCATGGGGGGCGGAAGAGGGCGTTATCCGCCCTTCTTCGGCGCCCGGTGCGTCTTCTGCGGCCCGGGAAGGGAATTGAGATCTCCCTCTCCCGTTCCGCAGCTTCCTTCTGCGACATCACGTCCTCGCAGAAGGACACCACCGCGTCCCACGACTCTGCGCTGCCGGCCATCCTCCGCACTACTGCCGGCAGCGTCAGGTCGCCTCCTAACGCCAATCAAAGATATGTTAGACTCTGTGTACGGGCACTTTTCACCGTCATTTACCACAGTGAAATTTTGGGCTGCTGAATTTAAACGTGGCCTTACTGTAACTACTGACCATGACATCGCCTAAGTTCATGAAATAGTGTTAGACAACCGCCGAATTAAAGTGAGGGAGATATCAGAGGCAATGAAAATGTCCGAAAAATGTGTTTGTCACATATTAAACCAAGATCTAGGCATGAGAAAGCAATCCTCGCGTTGGGTGCCGCGTTTGCCATCGTTACACCAAAAACGTGTTCGAATAAACATTTCCAATGCTCTGTTAGCTTAGTTTAGGCGCAAAAAATTCGAGTTTTAGCGTCGATTAATGACTACAGGTGAAACTTGAATACAACACTATACGCCCGAGACAAAAGCCTGGACAACAACGTGGGAACGGCCCCAAAAAAAGCAAAATCTGTTTTGGGCAGGGAAAGTGTGACTATTTTTTTGGGATAGTCACTACATAGTCATACATACAGAAAACCACTACAGAAGCATACTACGCATCATTACTTGACCAGCTGAAGATAGAAATTGCAAACAAACAGCAAAATTTCAAAAAAAAAAAAACATGTTTGACTAAAGACGAAGACAACTGTATTTGTCAAAAAAAGGAATACATGCACATTGAGCATGCAGGATGCCACAATACAAATCTTTCGTATGTTTCACCCATAACTAAGACAACAGCTTGTCACACACTTCAACAGTTGCCATGATGAATATCCATGAATTGGTTTGAACTGCTTGACCATCCATCTCATTCACCAGCCCCCTAATCGGCGAACACATTTTTGTCAAATGATTGCCACTAGTTGGGATCAGTTGGGATCGTTCGGACCGCCCATTGGTCCGTTCGGGCCAAATGAACCCAACTAGTAGCAATCATTTGACAAAAATATGTTCGCCGATTAGGGGGCAGATCTAGCCTTAAGCGACATCTTTCTGTTCCCTAAATTAAATACTGAGGTCGGCGAATAAAGATTTTTGTCAAATGATTTTGGGTAGTTGTCATGTATCTCATTCGAGGGTACTTGCAGATAATTCAGTCTGGTTATGTCAGGTGGGCAAACACGCGTGTTTTCTCGTATTTTCCCGATTTCCGCGCGTATATGTTAGGTAGTCAAATTCATGAACAATTATTTTGCAGAGAAGATAACTGAGTACTATTTGGACGGATTAAAGAGATGGGACTTCGCTGGGAGAAGTGTATAGAGTAAGGAGACTATGTAAAAAATAAAAATAATTTCTATGATAAAAATTACTGTATCTATGTTAGGTCAGAAACTTTTCAGACCACCCTCATATGATGGTTTCAAAATTTGACTTCACCAACATCATGCATACATATACTACAAATAAGGAGAAACTAAGTGTCCCCTTTCACTGGTTTCGTAAGGTTCATAACTCACTTGCTGGGCTTGGTATAACTTTTTACAAGATACAACCCAAATCTTTGCCCAGATATTAAAAGCACAAGTAAAATCCAACCTCTCTTCAAAGGCATATTATTTCATCAATGACTATTTAAAAAATAAGAATAATTGGTTGCCATTATTAACTCAAGACAAGCTTTATGCTCTTTCTCCAGAATTATCTTACTGAGTTAGGTTATATGATTTCATATAATTGTTTATTTTTTTGAAGCCTGCAATGCATCAACATGTAAGTTATCACAACTTTTGTGCTTATAGGATTTTATTTGAGTAGTATGTTATTACTTACATTTTAATGATTTATTTTTTACATATACGTTTTTGCTTACATATAGTGAATAATTTTATTTAATGTTTCAGTGTCTTGTAATGTTACATAGTTTACTTTACATGCCTAGTATTGTATATAGTCAGGTGTTTTAATTGAACAAACAGTGTGCTGCTGTATAGTTTGTTGGGTTTTGGAGGACATTCTTTTGTAATTTTGATGTTCAAAAAGTTCTGATTCCCCAACCCAACCTAGTTTCAAAACATGACTTGTGATTTTGATTTTCTGTAGTTTAGAAGATCAATTGGTCAGACGCAATTAACAACTTGGGTTTATACTATGTACTAATGACTTGTCTGTGCTGTGCTAGTTTTTTAGAATTTAACAGTTGAAATTTATTTTATATAATGCACCATAACTTTATATGTAACTTTTGTAACCTTTCGTATTTCTTCATATTTTGGAAGAAAAATTTTCAAAAAATAGTTTTAGCGCTCATTTGATGTTTCTAGAATCAGTGGTTAAAGATGTGTTTTTTCTGTCAGTGAATTTTTAATAAAATATGCTACTAATCTAGCCTCAGCTTCGATTAAGCATAAGTTTTGATAAAGCTTCAGTTTAGCTAAGTATTGATTTAAAGTAAAACTATAAAACCATATTAAAATCTAATAGAATACAAACTTATACACAAGTCTGCCACTATGTCAAGGGCTTTCTCTTATCTAAATATTACTGACTAATTCATACTGAATTAAATCATATTGTTATTTTATATTACCTGAGATGATTGTTGTGATGGACATATAGGTAATGCTAACACCACTGCAATTTCTGAAGGTAGAGTTCCACTCCATGATATAACAAAACTGTGACTGTCTGTTAGACTAATCCATTGATTAGTAAGTAGACAAAGACGATTCTTATATCCAACTGCCAACAAACTGCTGCAGGATGACAGAGAAATGGAACACTGTGGCAGCCAGTTTGTGTCTGAAATAAAATATCAAGCATAAAAATAATTAAATGTGCCTTTAAAGTAATTAATCTCACAAAAAAAAAAAATACCTTCTTTTTCTGATATAAACAATGCTCTTGCTAAACTGGAAATATCGCCACAGTCAGCTATTTGTTGCACTTGACAAGACATTTTCAAATTAATAAACAAATTATAACACAGTATTCAATGAACTTGATTTATATGTAGATTGTAGACATTTCACTGGTTAAATAGTAAACACTAATCATACAACGATAGAATGCAATCAAAGTGTTAAATGCAAACTACCAACAATCGTTTTTGTAAAGATAAAATTAATTATAATTTTGCGAGCCAACTGTGAGTGACAGAATGACAGCAATTCACACTCACTGATTTTTTTTTTTGGTTCAATTCTTTCCGTCGTTCTTCTGAACGGAAAAGGCAAAGGCATAGTACGCCATACAGCCTAGTCTTCAGTAAATATATTCTTGAGTAAACCCCTATCCTAACTTATCCTAGCTTATCCTAAACTTATCCTAACTAATCTAACTCCTTTCGTTTCCCGCGTTTGGACGATAAGGAGCGGTTTAGCGTAAAGACATGATGCGGCCATTATGCTACAATATTTCACTGTTCTTTTTGAATTATTCACTGAATGCACTTTTTACCACATAAATCACGCGTTTTTATTTAGTAAACGACACTATAAATAATTTTAAAAGTCCAATGAAAAATGAGCGTGACACTCATCTTGACATTCCCGCCAAACCTCTCACACTCATTATTGTGAATTGCTGTCATTTTTTTTTTGTAGTTTTTGGCTTGGTTGCTAAGACCTTTGAGCCGTTGAATTGCTGTCATGCATCTGCCATGTCACAGATTAGATTACAACGCGGTCCACCATCCGAGGGAGATAGCTTCACAGTAGCCCGCTGTCCTTGTTGAGTAGGGGGACTATTATAATGGGGGCATTATAAGGAATGTACTTAATAGTTATTTGTTATACAAGAGTGCAAAGTTGCTTTTTAACCGCGTGTTCAATTTTGATGACCGGGCAAGCGAAGGATTGTAAAATTGAATCACGAGCGCAGCGAGTGATTCAAAATTAGAATCCTGAGCGTTAGCGAGGGAATCAAAAGGACACGAGGTGAAAAATCTTTGCACTCGAGTGCAACACGTAACTTTTCATTCCACCTCAGCGAGGAAATGACTAAATGCAATAAAAAAATGTTTACAATCACAAGATAGGTACACTTTTATTTCAGTTTAGGTATTAATTACTACATTATGACAGGTAAGTATTACAGAATAATCTTTAAATTATAATAAAATAATACTAAAGTATAATTAAGAAAATTTTAAAGTAACGTTGCAACAGTTATTTAAATTGAGTGTAATATTTTTGTTTGGTACTGTAATATTGGTGTTAGTCACTTGTGTACTGTTTTTCGGTAAACTGTCTGTCATACTTAATAGTTGTACCGATTCATCGGATTCCCTTGGCGTGAATGTTGGAGAGAGAGGGAGATGGTTAGGTGTTTCATAACGGCTTATTTTTGATGTAGAAGGGCCAGTCCAAGTTTCCGATTGAGGCTCTTTCAGTGTAATGGCTCCTACGATGCCTTCACATATTTTAGACTTATTTTGGATGGAATCCTCTATGTATCCCTCTACAACTGCATTGGTCTTCCAGCCTCCGTGGCGCTTTAGGGCAGGAGATCAGCTCCGGAATCAGCCAAAAGTGTGGCTGAAGTTCGTCGGAAACAATGACCCGTGTACAACAGGGGTTCTGGAAGTTCAAGAAATGTTGCTATTTCTCGTGGGATACTGCCAATTTTATTAGTACCCATAGGCTGTCTAACACACTTTCCATTGCGATACTGTAGAAAAAAACGATTGATTGGAGTGTTAGGCGGCCGTAAGGCTTGATATTTCTCAACATCGTTACGTATTCCTTGCGAATGACAAAGTTGCGGTCTCTTTTTGTCTTTGTATTAGGTAAATTAATTAATAGTAAGTCATCTGAATGTTTCTCAATGTTTTTGACATTAAGTTGTGTTAGTTAATTAGTTCGACATGCTCCGTTTATTCCAATAATAAGAACAACCTGCAATGTAAAGAGTATTGTAGTAGATAAATGAATAAAATTTATATGAACGCATAATTATGGCCTATCAACATTTACTAAGTAGGTATACTATTTAATTGAGATTAATATATGTACTTAAGTAGATACTGAATGTGCAACTGACTTACTTTTGCCGCCAAATATACGGAATCGGGTGCTTCGTTAAGAAACTTTTCAATATCAGATACTGTGAAAACCTTCGATTTTTTTGGATGATGACCAGATGAGGCTCTTTTTAAAGATGCTACTAATTTAGGATAGGTATCGATATGTGTGTCTTTTTTCATCTTTATTGTTGCTTTTAGCATCGAATACGTACTCCATAGAGTGCTTGCTTTCTTGTTCTCGGATAATTCTATAAAATATGCCAGCAAAACGTTTTCTGAGAAAGTTTTGGCTCCTTTTGCTAGTCGCCACGTGTTGAACATATCGAACTGTTTTAAATACTTCTCGCGTGATTGTTGAGGTAGAAAGCTCATTTGCGCATTATTAACAGTTTCAGTCAATTCTGTTGGCGTCAAACAAACTTCCTCGTCGCTAGAATCACTCATTTTAGTTTTTCACTTGTTTTCAAGTTTCTTTTTTTTAATATAAGGTTTAACAATGACGTGAAAAAATGCCGCGTAAAGAACCGCGTACAAAGAAAATTGAAAAAAGAACACCAAGAAGGTTCCGAGTCTGAGTTTTTAACAAATTAAAAAAAAGTTGTATGATATATTCGGCACCATAGAGGTAACAGTAAATAGGTTTAATGTTTTTTTTTAAATTTACAAACTTAGTGCACACGATGTTCTAAATTCAATTTACTTTATCCTCTAGAGAATAAAAACGGCTTTTCCAGTCAGATATTGAAGATTAAAAATACTCTTTCCGAGATGGTGGGATGAAAAATATTTTATTTACTTATATTACCCGCAATTTTTATTTCCCTCGGACCGCGTTCTCTTCAAACAAGGTTTTAATTTCGATCGACCTTATTGTTCTTGCGATAGAGTCTTCTTTTAAATAAGAGACCTATGCAAGTCCGTATTCTAGTTTAGGTATAATTGACTTGACCTATACCTAATATTTAAGCATAGACCATTAATTTATATTTTACTTCGTAAAAACAAATTGTTACAATTTAAGAGCGTTTACTACATTCCACTAGCAAGCGTCGCATTTTAGTGTCATAATTCGTGGTTTTCAATCATTATTAGAGCTCTATTTTAAAAGTGAGATACTAACTTTATAGAATTACCTAATTCTATAAAGTTATAATAGTGATAAAAAGTAAGCAACCGTAATCTTTACAGTTATTTTACCATAAAAATAATGTCTTGAAAGTTTTTAATGCAATGCACATGGTGCAGACGACAGCACGTTCAATCTGTTAGATTTCTTTATTAGACTTTCGACTTTATCTCTAAGGCATTAAGGTTCAATGTTAATTGGGAATATTTGGCAGTTTCGGGTAGCTTGACTTGCTGACGTCCGTACCTATATGGGAATAAAGAGCATAGATTACTTTTTAGTAATTATTCTGCGAAGAGTGCATGAAATTAGTATGTACAAATTCCAACACATCAAGCTACTCCTAATAAACACAGATTGTAGTAGCATAATAACGTTGTAGCAGCCACATACATGCTACACAATTCCGACGACCTTCCGCGAAAGGTTCTTATAAATCACACTGGGATCGCGGAAGTCATGGCGGGCGTCCCGCCCGCCCAGCGCGAGGGCGCCTATAAATCTAACTCCGGAACTCCGGATCCGGAAGCACATCTGGTGACTCGATCAACGAATCAGCATCGAGGACGCACACGCCACCCCGAGGATTTCTACGGCAAAGCAAGCTGATCTCCTATTGGTCACCCCACTATTGTTTAAAGATAGCTAGTTTATTTAAGTTAGTGCATAGCCTGTAAGAGATACATTCTATTCCTGTCTTCACTCGTGTACATACACATTCTTTTCTTATATCGAGTCGAATTTACACTCTATTCCTATTCACACTTAACTTACATCACGTTATTGTACACGTCATAGTATACAGTACCCCGCACATCTGTACAACTTCCGTCTGTGTCCGTGATTTTTATTGAATTTTGTTGAAAATATGTCTAAATTTAACGTTGAAACCGCATTTAGTGAGTTATCAAAGAAGGTAGCAGCGTTGACCACAAAAATCTCAGCGCAATCTACATTAATTGAAGCCCAAAACAAGAAATTGTGTGAACAACAAGGGGCTATTGAGAATTATTGCACCGCCATTTTTGAGCAAAAGAAGGTAATCGATAAATTATCCAGTAAAATCGATCTACTCTCAGCGTCTACGAGTTCGGCGAAGAGCGTGATAGAAGATGCCAACCGAGTCCCGGCTGCGCAGTGTGTGAGTGAAACAAGTGCAGGCGCGTCAGTATCGCATAATGCTATGACCGCGCGTGCGCGAAGAGCTACCGAGCGCGCCAAAAATAAGGGTGAGCCCACACTGCAGAATTTGGAACGCGGAATAGACACTGATGCAGACGCTCGAATTAAAAAAGTGGAAAATGAATGCAGTATGGAAAATGCTGAATTTTCGGAATGGAAGGTTGTTCGAGGGCGCAAAAATAAGAAAGCGAGACAGAATGTGATCCTTAAAGGAGGAAATGATCAAATTGCTACATTTAAGGCGATAGAAAAGAAGAAGTTCTTGCATGTGTGGTCCCTTCTTCCCGATACTTCTGAAGAGACTTTAGTTCAGCATATCACAAATGTATGTGGAACCAGCGATATCAAAGTTGAAAAACTTGTTCCTAAAACCAAACGAGAATACTCTTCGTTCATGGTTGGAGTTCCAGAGTCACACTTTGATAAAATCAACAAGAGTGAAATTTGGCCTTTACATACTCAATTTAATGAATGGGTGTGTGTTTCGAAACTACCATACAACGAGGTACGATAGCAACAAAGAACACTAGTCATTCCATGCAATTATATTACCAAAATGTTCGCGGATTACGTACAAAAACTAAAATATTCCATAACAATATACAGGCGTCTACTTACGATCTTTTTGCAATTACGGAGTCTGGCCTAAATACTGGGATACTCGATGGAGAACTAATTCCACCTGAGTTCAACATATTACGATGTGATCGAGCGGACGGACGAAAACAAGGAGGAGTATTTCTAGCTGCTTCACCGCGTTTATCATTGAATCGCGTTTCTGTGACCAATGTGGACAGGGCCTCATTTGAAATAGTCTGTGCGACAGTGCATCGAAGAAACCATTTTCTGTTTTTTTGCTGTGTTGTTTACATACCGCCTAAATGTGATGTTAACGAGTATATGTGTTTATTTAATATTTTAGAGAATGTTTGTGTTAAATATGATAAAGTTATTGTGATAGGTGATTTTAATATGCCGTCAACAACCACGGAAATTCAAAGTTACTTGGAATATATTATTGCTTACTGCGGATTCCGGCAGGTAAATAATGTTGTTAACATTAATGATCGCACGCTAGATTTAGTACTTTCAACGTTTGAGTGTCGGAACATAGGGGTACAACTCTCTGATGAACCGTTAGTTAATGTAGATACACAACATCCGCCGCTAGGTATTAGTGTTCACGTATCTCACCGAGAACCAGAGCCTGACCTAAACATATGTCAGAGTGATGATAACATTTCTATTAGACGTAGGTGGAATTTTAATAATGCTGATTTTTTTATTTTATATTATTGTTTTATGCAAGTCGATTGGGAGTGTTTGTATTCTATTGAAAAGTCAGAGGAGGCTTTGAATTATTTTTATACTATTGTAAATGGGGTATTAGATGATTGTGCTCCCGTAAATAAGGCAATAAATAAACGGAAATCTAGATTTATTTATCCGGAATGGTATACGGCTGACTTAATAAGTGACATTAAGAAAAAATGGCGTTTTCATAAGCTGTACAAAATAACAGGCTCCCAGACCGATTATGATTCGTTTTCTCGTTATCGCGCTCAAGTAAAAACAAAGATAGCCTCAACGTATGAGACTTACCAAAACAAACTTCAACGAAACCTGAAGAAAGATCCGAAAGCATTTTGGAGTTATGTTAGAATGAAGCAGTCTAGACGAAATAAACCTAGGATTACTAACAACGGCATAGTACTGAAAGATGATGAATGTGCTGATTGTTTCGCTTCGTACTTCCATTCCGTCTATAGCGAGACGCGGCCAGCGCTGGACCCGGCGGAGGCGGAGCGCGCGGGCGGTGCGGCGGGCGCGGCGCGCGTGCATGTCGACCGTCTCAGTGCGGGAGACCTGCGCGCGGCGCTGCTGGCCCTCAAGCCCAAGCGCTCAGTAGGCCCCGATGGCATACCACCTTACATTGTCAGAGATTGTCGTATGGTTTTTGAAGAGCCCTTGTTGCATATTTTTAATTTGTGTCTGCGGGAAGGTCATTATCCGGACGCTTGGAAAATAACTCGTGTAATCCCCGTCCCCAAGGGAGGTACAGACCTGAGTGGATACCGCCCCATCGCGTTGCTGTCTGCGTTCGCTAAGGTATTTGAATCAGTTTTACATAAGACCATTTATACGCAAGTGAGTTCGCAATTGACGGACGTTCAACACGGGTTCCGGCCCGGCCGGGGTACGTGTGGTAACTTGCTGTCTTTTGTGAACTACTTGTCGCCCATCATCGATGCCGGAGGTCAAGTAGACGTCGCCTACTTTGACTTCCGGAAAGCGTTTGATACCGTTGATAATGATATACTTTTACGCAAACTTTCGGCTTTAGGATTTACACCACACCTTTTAAAGTTTTTTGCTAGCTACCTTGGCGAGCGTCGACAGTACGTGGAATATGCGGGACACGAGTCAAGCCCGTATTACACATTTTCCGGAGTGAATCAGGGAAGTAATATCGGGCCATTAGAATTTATTTTAATGATTAATGATCTCCCTACAGTAGTGAAGAGTGCGAAATGCCTGCTGTTCGCGGATGATCTGAAGTTATTTCTATCAATTAAAGATGCCACAGACTGCGATCAGCTACAGTCTGATATTAATAGCGTTGTGATTTGGAGTAAAGCCAATAACTTACATTTTAATGTTGATAAGTGTTGTGTTATGACCTACAGTCGCGCTATGGCGCCCTTGCAACATGACTATATGATAGACGCCGAAGTACTGCCGCGCGTCACTCAGGTGCGAGACTTGGGCGTACAGATGGTCACCGAGTTAACGTTCCGCAAGCACATTTTGGAGGTGTGTGGCAGGGGTTTCAGAAATCTGGGATTCATCTTGAGGCAGTGTAAGGATTTTAGTGACGCAGCTGCACTTAAAGTCCTATATAATGCACTTGTTAGGAGTCATCTAGAAACAAGTTGTATTATTTGGAATCCTCATGAGGCAAAGTATAGCCTCATGTTGGAAAAGATTCAGAATAAATTCCTAAGATTCTTATATCTGAAGCAGTACGGAGTTTATCCTTTTTATCCCTTGATGTACCCGAGCCTGTTTGTATTAGGCATGGTCGGGTACACCAAGCTGGCTGTAAGAAGGGACGTTGCGCTGGTGAAGTATGTTGTCTCTATATTATTAGGAGTGCTTCAACATCCAGAGGTACTTGAAGAGCTGCGCCTGCGCGCGCCGAATGGGTACGTAAGTGCACGTCGTCGCCCCAGCCTTTTAGATGTCCCCAGGGCTAGGACTAACCTACTAAAGTTTGCCCCTATGTCTCGAGCTATACGTCTGATTAATGTGATTGCGCGTGCGCAAGACCTGTTTGGCCAAAAACTTCCTAAGTTGTTACAAGCAGCACAGAACCTAATAGAACAAGGTATAGATTCGTAGGAAATAATAATTAATGATGTAATCTGACTTTATGTATGTAATGTTTTTGTTTTTTTTTTTGTTTTGTATAATTTGTTCTTACTTATAGCACCGAATTGGAATGTCTGTAATAGTGCTATAATTGTATTTTTCTAAATAAATAAATAAAAAAACATTGTACTCCTTTACTTACGTGCAATATACAACGTTCTATCTATCCGAGTTTTAATTACGTAACACGACCTACGCGCGGCGCTACAACGTGTTCTCTACTCATATAGCAGCTCACTAACGTAACTCATATAGCAGTGTGGCGTAACTCATATAGCGGAGAGTTGAACTGTACTGCTTTTTTGTACTGTCATACAAAAACATCTTTGGATTACTTGCATTAGTAAGCGCGATTATTCCATCGTGGCCTATTTTCTAAGTACGTATATATATAATCTTATGGGAAAAGCTGTAGGTACACACTGTAACAGTTTTATTCTCTTTCAATGCGACTATTGTGGTGCTATTAGTTCTTTAGAGGAGGAACCTTCTTAGGTAAATAAAACTTGCGTGTCCGTTATGATCTGTGTAATTCGACTTCAAATGCCTAGTACTTCGAATGTAGTGGCATGCCTAATTATTTACAATTATCAATACAGTATTATTATTTACGATATTAAGCACGCGCCGAGTCGCGGTGAGGAGCGCGGGGCGCCGTGAGCCCGCGCTGTGAATCTATAAATATAGGTCGCTACGACACGAGCTTGACTCCGACCACCGACCAGTCATCATCCAACTGGCTCCCCGCGTTGGCCTTTACGACCCTGATCAACGTCCCATGACCAAAGTGGTAACGGACTGGAAGAAAGTAGGCGAACGTCTGAAATCCACCAGATCCCTCCACTCTGAGTCCAAAACAGCGGGAATGGAGTCTATCCATTCCCGCTGTTTTGGACTCAATTGCGAGCACGACGGCCGCAATCGACTCGTTCACAGAACACGTACAGTCAATCGTGAACGACTGTTCAAGGGAGATCTCAGCGACGGATTACCGCCGCGGGAAGCTCCCTGACGACATACGTGAACTGCTGACCGAGAAGAATGCAGCCGTCCGGGCCTACAGCAACTTCCCCTGCAACGCAAACAAAGCTCATATGCGCTATATGCAGCGAACTGTAAAGAAGCGCATAAAGGAGTGGCGTGATGCCAGCTGGGACAAGTTGCTGAGCGAACTAGAGCCAAACCACCAAGCCTTCTGGGACCTTCAAAGGAAACTCAAATCCAGAGAAGAAGTCACCATTCCCCCCTTAATCCGACCGGATAAAACCATCGCCTTTGACGATGACGACAAGGCTGAATGTCTAGCCATCAGCCTAGAAGCCCAGTGCTCCACCAGCGCTCAACCAGTAGACCCAGCTCACCTCCTGAAGGTTGACGCAGAGGTCGAACGCAGAGCTTCCCTCCCACCCGTCGAAGACCCTGAAGATCCTCTGCCTCCCATCACTCCAGACGAAGTGCAGGATATTATCAGAGGCCTCAAACCCAAAAAAGCTCCCGGTTCTGACGGCATCACCAACAAAGTGATCCGACTCCTCCCTGCCCACCTGATCATCCTACTGGCCACCATCTTCAATGGAGCCATGGGCAACAATATCTTCCCACAAACGTGGAAGGAAGCGACCGTTATAGGCATTCCTAAGCCCGGCAAGCCAAGATCTGAGCCTTCGAGCTATCGTCCCGTCAGCTTGCTAAAAGTCCTCGGCAAGGTATATGAAAGGCTTATTTATAAGCGTCTCAGAGCCTTTGCCGAGAACAAGGGCCTCATCCCCGACGAACAATTCGGGTTCCGCTCTCGGCACTCCAGTGTCCAACAAGTCCTCCGCATCACCGAGCATATTCACGCAGGATTCCTACGTGGTATGAAGACAGGTGTGATCTACTTCGATATAGCGAAAGCCTTTGACAAAGTCTGGCACAACGGCTTAATATACAAGCTGTACCAACTCGGCGTGCCTGACCGTCTCGTGCTCATCCTGCGAGACTTCCTGTCAAACCGAACTTTCCGCTACAAGACCGAAGGAGCTGTCTCCCCCTCCCACCTCATCCGGGCCGGAGTCCCCCAGGGCTCCGTACTGGCCCCTCTGATCTTCACGCTATTCACCAGCGACATCCCCAAAAGTAAAAAGGCTCACCTCGCTCTCTTCGCAGACGACACAGCCATTTACTGCTCAGGAACCAACCCCAATCAAATAAAACTAAATCTCCAGACCGCTGTCAACGCTCTTGCTGACTGGTTTAAAAAATGGAGAATAGAAGTCAATCCCGAAAAGAGCCAAGCGGTACTCTACTCGAGACCGCCGCGCAAACCCACCCTTCCCCGACCAATCATCATGTCTGACAAGCCGATCCCTTGGGAAAAGCGAGCCAAATACTTAGGTGTTATCCTAGACGAACACCTCACCTTCGGAGAGCATATAAGGACGGTACGCTCGCGGGCCGCCTACGCTCTCTCTCGTCTCCACTCTCTCCTCAACCCGCGCAGCAAGCTGTCCCTCAAGTGCAAAATGCGCCTGTACACAGCCTGCATACGCCCCATCATGACATACGGCTGTGTAGTCTTCGCACACACCAAGCCCAGTCATATCCATAGGATGCAGACACTCCAAAACCGCTTTCTTCGTAGAGCAACAAACGCCCCTTGGTTAGTCCGAAATGAGATCCTCCATCTAGATCTCAAAATCCCCACTATCCAGCAATTCATGAAACGCCTCTCCAAGCGTTTCTTTGACACAGCCGCTGTACATCACAACCCTCTGGTTGTCGCGGCAGTAAATTACTCCCCCTCCAAAATTAGCAATCTTCGCCGACCTAGGCACGTTCTCACCGACCCTGATGACCCCATTACCCTCCTCCAAGAGGCCAATAAGGCCACTAGTACAAAACACAAAAGACCGACCTACCGACCTCGCCGCCGAGGTCCGACGCGACGCGTTCAACGTAGTAATCGCCCCCCCCGTCCCTTGTCCGATGTAGGCCAGCCCGCGCCGCAGCTGAGCCAGTAAATATAAATTCCCAACTATGACCTCTGAGTTTGTTTCGGACGTTTCTTCTCAGAGCTAGTACTAGGAAACGCCGCGGTCATCAAACCGAAATAAAAATAAAAATTCGATCCAGCCGTTCCTTGCTGTTTTCTAGCGACACCCTAAGCCGAGGTTCGTACCCCACAGGGGGTGCCCTTAGCGTGTAGTCGCTTAGCTTTTAGTAGCCCTGGCTGGAGGCTTTAAATTCACTTAAGGCAGCCACAGGATAGTCCGGTTAAGTAGTACCGACCTCTCAAGGTCAACTACGAGATGCCATATTAAAAAACAAAAAACAAGGAGGCGTTCCTTTCGTCGTGGGGCTTCGTAGAGTCAAGATCTCCGCCGCGCTGTACCAACCTGGTGTGTAATCTTCGCGCCAAGATTCTCACTGCGATTCATCCTTCGTGTGCAGTCTTCGTGTACAGATCTCCACTGCGATTTATCCTTCGTGTGTCAAAAACGTACTTTCCGTATCATATTCCTTTAACAGCAAAACGCCCTTTTCAGGGCGAGCTCAGTTTCTATTTAACAGATGTTGCAAACGTACGACGTCTTTCTCGAGACGGCGTTGTTCGATTGTTTCATAATGGAATATTGTCAAAAACGATATGTTGGTAAAGTGTTCAAGCGGTATTCATGGTAACCTGGTAGTGGTGCTGGTTTGGAGGTACGGTAATTATGTATGTGGTGTTTATGTCGCTACAGTTCTAATATAAGACACGCCTTACTCTTTGAGCCACGGTGAAAATCGGATAAATAAATCAGACAGATTGTAAAGCTTCATTGATATCATATTATATTAATGAGTGGATTGTCGTGCTGTCGTCTGTGCATACATAGTCTTGTAGGCAAAGAATATAATTTTAATGTCTTTGCTTGTAGCTGAGACTGGTGAGACGTCTTCTGATCTTTATTTGTCACTAGGGATGCGATTTTTCACAGACAGCCTCCATGGCGTAGCGGTAGCGAACGCGACCGTTGCGCAAGGAGGCGCGGGTTGGATCCCCGCACAGTGCAAATATTGTAAGCATGAATATGAATATTTGCACTGGTCTGGTCGTGCCTTGGAAAGCACGTTAAGCCGTTGGTCTCGGTTCCCATTCGAACATCGGCAGTAGCATGGCAGTCATTACGGGTTGTTGGAGCCCTCTAAAGTCTAAGATCCGTATTCCAGAAGGAAACTCAAGCATTGATCTCTGCTTAAACATTACTTAAAACTAGTTTCAACCAATCAAATGGCTTCAAACGAGACTTAAGTAGAGCTTGAGTTTTGAGTGACGTTCTGTAATAAGGACCTAACAATTGGTATAACTGCAATCCTTAGATATCGCCTTTGGGTTGTGGAGGTCAGATGGCAGTCGCTTCACGGAAAATATCGAAGTTTAGCCAAAATCAGCATTAGACTGGTAAAGCGGACCCCAGACTCCAAAGCTGAAAAGCTACGGTTGCGACTGGGATTAACTGTGAGATGATGATGATGATGATGACTAGGGATACGATTTTTCCGAAAAACATCAATTTATGAATTACAACGTAAAAAATTGCTGCATAAAAAGAATATATATTTAAAACAGTTTTTTTTTTAGTTTTCGTTTATAATGTAAAAATGAATACATTTTATGAAGATCTTCGATCTTCGACCTTCGGATGCGTTAATCCCAGTCGCATCCGAAGCCTTTTCAGCTTTGGAGTCTGGGGTCCGCTTTACCAATCCAACTACTGATATGACTAAACTTCGACATTTTCCGTGAAGTGACTGCCGTCTGACCTCCACAACCCGAAGGCGACATCGAAGCACTGCAGTTAGACCAATTGTTGGATTTTAGAGGGCTCCAACCACCCGTAACGACTGCCACTTGATGATCGTATGGCAACCGGGACCAACGGCTTAACGTGCTTTCCGAGGCACGACCAGACCAGTGCAAATATTCACATTCATGCATACAAATATTTGCACTGCGCGGGGATCGGACCCGCGCCACCTTGCGCAGCGGCCGCGTCCGCTATCGCTACGCCACGGAGGCTGTCAATGGTATATTATATAAATGATCTTGTAACAGTAAAATCAGTTTTTTTCAAGTCCAGGGATTATAGCATTATTTTCATAATCCATATTAGCAGCGCGCCGCGATTTCACATGCGTCGTTTCTGTTCCCAAGAGATAAAAAGTAGCCTAATTTACTCCGTATAAATTAAGATATTATTTGATTTGGGATCTGCCAGGGGTGATAATGATAATAGCCAAAAAATAATAAAGTCAAACCTTCCAAGGCGTCTACCTCGTTAATGTTCACACAAAAGGCCCTTATTTTTTGATATAATTATCAAAAAACAAGGGCCTTTTGTGTGAAAATTGTGTAATTGTGTAATCACAATCATCTGTTTTTGAGTGCATATTAATATTAATGTCTTATAAAGACACTAATTGATGACTGATGTTTAAAAACGGATAAGATTAAGAGTAATTCCGTACTTTTAGTAGTTCGTCCATAAATAGAATTATACTAGCGTCTGGCGGTCCATATACCGCACACAGGTTCACATTACATTAGGGCATTTAAATAATATGTAAAGAAAACCCTGTCCGATCCGTGAAGGTATTGTTAGGTAACGTTAACTGATTCAACTAATGCCTACAAAGTCGGACTAAACTTAAAAAAAATCCCCCTAAAAAAATAAATATTATTTCGCAAAAAGAGGTAACTTAATGCATGTGCGGTAGGCATTCCATGCGCGGGCGACGCGGGCGAATAATACCGTCAAAATGGTGTTTTCACTTTTTTAAAAATCATCAAATTTATGGGAAGTTGGAATTCATTCGCGGGAAAAATTCATTAGTATTGTTATAAATGATGATTACGTAAAAATATTATATTTGGTCATGTGTTTACCTAACCTTTATTATCCTAATGGGTCGGACAGGATTTTCTTTACATACTGTATAAAAAATATAGGATGGCTTTATTGGATTATCAAAGGTGAAATATCGATCCACGGAATCGATTCGGTACTGTATAATATATTAATATTTTTTTTTATCCTGTGAATGGATTTTTCGATTAATCGATCTCAGATCGCATCTCTATTTGTCACGACTGTCACTCAGACAGCTCCAGCCCAACTTCAATCTATCAATTTTCTGTGCTCTATTTGTAATTTAAATCAATGTTGGAATTTGGAATCCTATCAGTCTTCTTTGGTATTTGCCGTGTTATTTTATAAACCAAATCATTTCGTCATTCTTTGCATTGTATGATTTTTATGAGTACACAAGAGGTTTTTAGTACTTGTACACATTGTTGTAAATACAGTATTATGTTTCGGAAATATTCATATTTTAGTTGATGAATGGAATAAACTGATTTATAACTCCAAATTTTAAGTTAGTGGGTAAGTAATATAATATAATGATACAGCGATTTGTACCAATATTCTAATAACAGTGTGCTGATGCAGTAAAAGTAATATTCCTACTGTAAAGGTATAAATAAATGTTGACATTTGTTGTTTTTCTGTTAACTTCCTGATTCATTAAAAGATATTTATTCATTATCTAAAAACAAATTATATGTAACAATTTTAAGATTTAATAAATATATTACCAGTCGGTCTGGTGGAATAACATAAACTATATCTTAGAAAAAAAAATGATTTAGTATAATGTAAGTATTTGCACAGAGTTTCAAGATAGATCAAAGTATTAAGTTTATTTTTTCTTTTTATAAACTATACTTTTCACTCTAACAAGGCAGGTATTTTTCAATTGGTTTTGTCATTTTCAGCATTAGACTGCTAGCAATGCTTGATATTATTATTTAGAAGTTACAGAGGATAAGGCCAAAAACTGAATTTAAACCTATATGTCGGCCAAATTCGATAAAGAATAGAGGTAAACAAACCGTTGCTAGGCAACGAGTAGTTTATGACTAAAAGACAGATGTTAACAACCTTTTCTAGATAGATGATTTTCATGAAAGTAATAATTCTACTTCCTACTAATGTAAACAGTTTATTTGTTTAGATATTTATGATTTGCTTAGAACGCTTAACCGATTTGAATGAAATATGACACACATGTAAGCTAATTTCCTAATAGGTTAAATTTTTGATACATATACTTAGTCCATACTTGAAAGTATTACAATGCATATGTTATGAAGTTGATTTGAAAGTAATTAAAATACGCAAAATCGTATGGACAAATGCCTCAACTTTATTCATTGGTTGAATTCCACAAAATGTGTTTAATACCTGGATTTTATACTTAGTCCATACTTGAAAGTATTACAATGCATATGTTATGAAGTTGATTTGAAAGTAATTAAAATACGCAAAATCGTATGGACAAATGCCTCAACTTTATTCATTGGTTGAATTCCACAAAATGTGTTTAATACCTGGATTTCATCCATTTTTCTTTTTTTGTAGGGCTATCACGTAAAATTAATATCCACTTTTTAATGGTTTTTCGAAATACCAAGTTATTATACATGTTATTTTAATGATTCTATTGAAATATGCTGCAATAGGAATTGTTAATAAATAGTTAGCATGTAAAAGTCGATAATCATGTAAATAACAGGAGATTTGTAAAACATGAGTTGTGATAACCCTAAATTGATTTGTTTATCTCTATTCTTTATGGAGCTTGGCGAGAATGTAGAGGGTTTAGTGTTGTTGTTTATAACCAATAAATAAAGCAATTATGAGGCTGACTATAGATTTTTTTTAAATAATAATGAATGTGGATTTGTAAAACAAAGTAATGTACAGTAATATGTTCTTTGTTATTAAAATAATTATGTGATACTTATATTTATTTATTTTTAAATCACTTCTATACTTTTGTATAGTTTTGCTATACAAAATTATTAAAGAAATGATTGTTGGTATGCCCAATAAGTAAACTGTGAACCCTTTGTAAAAAAGGATACCTATAATTTTATCATTCTAGCACCTGCATACTTTTGTCATTTATACTAATAGTGATTTTATATTATTTGCAGAACACAAATATATGGAAAGTTGTTTTGAAATGTAATGTAATGGGGTGCTTACACAGCAAGAAAGAAACTTCTGATTTGCACCCTAATGTGTTTCGTGTTGTGAACATTGATGAGAATGGAGCTGATTTATGTTCCGGTCAGTTAGAGATTACAGAATCTGATATAATATTGTATCGGGAAGGACGAGATTCAACTGTTTGGCCATTACACTCATTAAGAAGATATGGATTTGAAGGAGACATATTCAGTTTTGAGTCAGGTATGTATCAATACATAGTATAAAACAAAGTCGCTTTCGCTGTATGTCCGTATGTATAATAATAATAATAATTTATTTCCAAAAAGCTTATTACTATTACACATGACATGTGGCAACAATTTCAATTAAAATATGAGAGTTTAGCGTCTGTAGCCGAGCTAGGCATAGCCTGTATTTCGGCTATCAGCACCATTCCCCTCGTGAACTACAACAAGAATGTGCCAATCAAAAGGCATATACAATTACATTAGTGCTGTGTAAAATACAGAATAATAAAGAACAATAAAAATATGCTTAGATCTTTAAAACTACGCAACGGATTTTGACGCGGTTTTTTTTAATAGATAGAGTGATTCTTAAGGAAGGTTTGTATGTATAATAAATGCATAATATAGTAGAGAAACACTGAGAAATCTAAAAAGCGCGATAAAACCGAACTCCACGCGGGCGAAGCCGCGGGCGGAAAGCTAGTGTACTATATTATATTTATACTTTTTTCTACCAATCTTTATTCTTGCACTTGGCTGTTACTTGGATTTAGCTCCATGAGTAATCACAAAAAAAACAATCCCTAAAATATGTGGTGAACCCTGGATATCTAGTATTTAGTAACACATTACTAAGCCTTTCACTAAAGTCGTACAAACTGGTATTTCTCAGGACCCAAAGTTTTATCAATGTAAGTTGAAAGCACTCCAATACCTACTTTGCGGTGCTTTCAATCCTTGGAGATAAATCTGCTGGAATTTTCCTTGATATCCCTATGTAATTGCCTAAGAAGTGACTTGATTGGTTTGTTGTGCCTTGTTTGTACGAAATGAGGATGTACCACTTACCATTTAGGTAGACCACTGCCTCACCCAAAGAGTTACCTGGTGTAATGTTCGGCAAGTATTATTTCCAGAACCTATTTTTTTTATTTAAACCATATTTCAAGTAATTACAATGCCTGCAGTTATTATTACCATAACAGAATTAACTTGTTTTGTACATACTTTTATACATATATGTACTAATAATGTTGTATTATTACCTTTTTTGAAAACCAGTTCCACCACGCTCCTGTGCCATGCCTTAGGCGTTTCGCCGTAGCCGTACCGGTTTTGCACCCGCTTTTAGAAGCTTAGCCATTACATCATCTCCAGCCGCCTTATCATTCTTTAGAGGGAGACTCTAGTGGCGTTTTCTCTATACAACCGTATTCCGCCGTTTTCTTCGTGGATGACGCTTTTACAGCAATTATTTTCTACAATTTTATACTTTGATTATACCTGCCCCTATCATTTGATTTTCGAAATCTTGAATAGTAAAAGAAATATGATATTTCAAAATCCCGAACTATGACCCATTTTTACCGCGATGTTAAGATGACTATTAGATGAGTGTGATAAGTTTTTGACAAAAAAGAAAATAATAGAAGCATAGGTATACTTGTCCTCTAAATTTTGATATAAAAATAATTGAGATCTGTAGTGTTTTTAAAAAGAAAACAGCGGAATACACCTGGGACAAACAGTCCGACTAGGTAGGTCCAACTTCGATAAGAGGTATCTCGCCCAGCTTGATTGGGACTGCCCAGCCAAGCAGGATTCGACGAGACACCTCTTTCTTGAAGTTGGACCTAATGTTCTTGTCATCCAAGATACCACAGTGTCTCAAGACTAAAGTCTTTGACCAGTGTGTGTTGCCAGTGATGACATACGGAACTGCAACGTGGTCGCTCACAATGGGCCTCATACGAAGGTTCAAGGTCACACAAAGGGCGATGTAAAGACCTATGCTCGGAGTTTCTCTGCACAATCGAATTATTGTGCATCGGCAGTGGGCGGGGCACATTGCTCATAGAACCGATGGCTGATGGGGCAGTAAGGTTCTGGAGTGACGGCCACGTAACGGAAGATGCAGTGTAGGGAGACCCCTACAAGGTGGACCGATGACCACATATGACAGGTCGCGGGAAGCCGATGGATGCGGGCAGCACAAGACCGGTCATTGTAGAAAGCCTTGGGGGAGGTCCAGCAGTGGACCTCTATAGGCTGAAGCAGAAGAAGATGGTCGTAACTAACCAGTGCCTACATGATTTAAAACTGCTTCATGTAACTGAAATATGATTTTGTTTTCAGGTAGGCGATGTGAGACTGGAGAAGGTATATATGCATTTCGCTGTCGAAGAGCATCTTTGTTATTTCGAACACTACAACAACAAATTCAATTAAGGAATGTGATTCATGACTCCGTGCCATATCCTGTATCCAGATTGTCACCATCTCCTCAGGGCAGGCAAACATTACAAGCTAGTGTAGTTCACCGCTCTTCCATAGACAACGGTCAGCCAGACAATGCGCGTCCGTCGGTCAATAACAACCTTCCAAATATTATGTCTAACACATCAGTTCCACGCAATGTTAATCAGTCACCTCGATCACCATCAAGCGCCGATATATTAGAAGTAATGCCATTATATCCAAGATCTCAATCTAGTACCAATCAAGTCACTAATGTCTATCAGCTCAGAGATTTTAAGAGAGAACCTAATAATAATCAAGGTGAGGTGTCGGCGCCTGATAACCGTGCAACGGAAATCAGACATGTTTACTCAAATGATATAAATAGAGATTTAGCTTTCTTACGGAGCACGTTACGACAAGAGGCTGCTATGAATACGATGAAAGAAATAGAAGACGAAAATATATTCCTTGAAAGTTTAGATAAAAATACTCCTAATAACAAACAATTAAATAGTCCTTTATCCCCAACATTGAGTAGCACGAGTGAACACTACGCCCAATTGAGTCTAGAACAACAACAACAACAGCAGCAACAACAAGAATCCGCAAGGATGTACATGAACATTGTACCCAATGATGCAGACTCCGGTAAGAATGATACAGTGCCTACCACTCCCTTGACACCAAAACAAGTTGAATATTGTAATTTATCTGTGGGGAATAAACCAGAGATAAACACATACGCTAATTTATCGCTAGGTGATATGGGCGATAATATTAAAAACGCTAAACAAATATTAAGTTTCTCAGCACCCACTGATCACAACCAAAAATTCTCAGAATCTGATACTTTTGCTTCTATATCTCCTGTCGAGGAGTTGGAAGTAAACTATGCAATATTGGACATTGATACAAATAAAGAAATTGTAAAAATGACAAGGGATTTAACTTCTCCAGAGAATCAGTCTTTTGCCAGTTCTAAAAATGAAAGCGTTGCTTCGTATTCTTCTCAGCCACGTGGTCGTCTTGTATCACAGTGCAGTGTAGAGAAAGTGGGCCTTGCCAATAACCCCGCAACGGCACCATCTGCTGCCGTGGGTTATACGACTATTGACTTTGATAAAACCGTCGCGTTAACATCTGTAGCCGCTGGAACGGATTGCGATGTAGATGGCAATCGTAAAACTAGACATAATTCATGCAATATTATTTGCGGAAGTCCAACCAGTAATGACAAAACAAAATAAAAGTTAAATATTGTACCCTATGTAACAAAATTTTAAAGCAAGCTGCAAACTCTTGTCGCCAAGCGATTCGTCGTGTTGATGTCTGGTGAAGTCGTACTTTGTAACAACGTTGTAACACGTTTTATGGTAACATTTCTCAATGTAGGGACTACATAACGATTGACAGTTATTATTATTTAAAATTGCGCGCCTCTTCATTTCATTTGTGTAAACAAATGTAAATTAGGTATGTCAATACGCTTAAATCAACATCATCATTGGTTGTTCAGTCACTGTCATAGGCGAACACAATGGTCATCGTGACTGTAAGAAGAGAAAAAAATATCGAAAAAGCATCCCGCTTATACGTATTTAATGAATATGTGTGGTGGGGAAATAGGGACTATATACAGGAATTAATAAACGTGGTACAGCTGCATAAAGAATGCAAAAAAAAGAAAAAATCTCTTTTTTGGAGAATTTCAGTATGTTTTTGTGAATAAATAAAGTCGTAGGATAGGAGGAGTATAGGTGTACTGAGAAATATTATAACTGAATGCCGGCTTTTGCCTGTAAGTACAGTTTTCTTGTATAGGTACATATTATTATACTAAATAATTTTTATCAACCGATAAGCATTAATTATGATTATTTCTAGTTCCTAAAATTAATATACAATATGTTAAGAAAACCCTGTCCGACCCGTAAGGATAATAAAGGTTAGGTAAACACATGACCAAATAAAATATGAAATTTTACATAATCATCACAGTAACAATAATAATGAATTTTGAAATAATCTTTTTTTCCCGGGTATTAATTCCAATTTATTTAGTATTAATAATTTCAATCTATACATGCATTAAGTTATTAATATTATTTTTTTTGGGAGATTTTTTTTTAAGTTTAGCCCGGCTTTATAGGCATTATTAGAATCAGTTAACGATACCTAACAATACCTTCACGGATCGGACAGGGTTTTCTTTACATATTGTATGTAAATATATTGCATGTTTTACCAAAGTAGAGTTAGCCAAAAGTAACCTGTGTTTTAGGTAGATACCTACCACAACATAAGGTACCTCCACCTAAAAGTAGAACACCAAAAATAGAATATAGTAAATTATAACAACCCTTTAAATATATCATGTGTATGACTAGATGTTAATGTGTGTGACTAAGTTCAAATGTATTAGGTATAATATTATTAATGCGAAAGTAAATCTGTGCCAAAACCGTTTATGGCGTTTATGTATTCAAAATTATAAAATTATTATTTTTAATTGAATGTTATATTTTTTGTGTAAGTTACGAATTACGTAAATACCATTGTATTGTAACATCACTATCTTAAACAAAGGCCTGTTCCAAAGACCAAAATAGCATATATATAAGCTAAAAAAATAACTTAATTTGCCGTTTGATTTGGAATTTTCCCGTTATTACGCTGTTAAAAAAAATTAGCTTCCATTTTGCACCTGATCAAATGACTTGCCTCTAGCCGCTCAGGAAAAAACAGGGTCATAACAGTTGCAACAAATTGATCCTGTAAGGTTTACGGTTTTACGGTTCGGAACCCTATAAGGCCTCTGCCTCGAATCTTGCGTGCAGCGGGGCGGTGGCGGCGGGGCGGCAACGGGGCGGGCATCGCAGACCCGTTATCGAAACTAGCGGGCAGATCGCGCGTCACTATAGCCTAGTAGTGCTGTATCCACAATTGTATCGACGAGATATTTGTTTTTATTCGCGAAAGAAATGTCTCAGCAATGGCGGCAACATCTATGTGATTCAAATTGATTCCTAACGCTCGATCACCGCTTGACTTAAAGTACACCGTTCACTGCCCGCAAGATTCGAGCGCGAGAGGTACACTGCTCGCTGCCCACCACCGCCCCGCTGCCGCGCCGCTGTTTTCGAGAACGGGTCCGTTTGATTTTACGCATAAGATCCTGCCGCTCACTCGCCGCCGCCCCGCTGCCCGCAAGATTCGAGGCAGAGGCCTAAAGGTACCACTGCTGCGTACATTTCAGTGATCTGTTTTGTTCTTTGGTACAAAATAGAGTGTGAACTGATATTAATAAGTTAGTTAAGTATTGAAAACTGGTTTCCTGGAGTAGTATAATCATAAGGTATTTTTATTTGATACCTCCAGTTCGAGTACCATACATACTGTATACCAATGATACCTACGTTTTAATCATTACTATAAATAGCCTATTGTTTATGAGGCTTTAGACATAGTATCATTGTTTTTACAAATCGATTATATAATCATTATTTTGTAAATATTATTTCAATAATTAGGTTAAAAATTTAAACGCGTTTTGTAATCCACAAAATTGCACATTATGCCCTATGTGCAATTTTGTGGATTACTAAACGCGTTTAAATTTGTACAAAATGGCATCAGCAGTGGTTAAAATTTGTAAGTGTGTGTACATAGGTGCTTTATCTGTGAAATTGAGAATAAGGTGCTCAAAAGTATGGGTCTAACCTAAACGTTCTTATACGTAATGATAACACAGCATATACTCGTAGTTACTTGTTGTAGAATGTGACTGGCCTAGCCACTTTTAATAAAAGACTTATCAGCCAAAAATGACAAATGCCAATGTTTTTTTTATGTGTTATAAAATTGTACATCAACAACATAATCTTTTTTTTACAATGAACTACTATGCTACTAGGTGTATGTATAATTTGCTACGACTATATCTATAATTATGCTACTAGATCTATAATTATGCTATTAGATCTATAATTACGCTACTAGATCAATAATTATGCTACTAGATTTATAATTATGCTATTAAATGTATAATTTGCAGTCTAGACAAAGTTTGTAATATCATAGACCTTCAGACCTTTTATCGATTTGCAAAGTTTGCATCACACTTCCATTGTGTTCAAAATGTATTGGGAATACAAAATAAATCTGGAGCTCTATCATGGTTTAACACCTCTTCATTAGATGGTATCATCGTGCGTTCGTATTTATGAGGTACCGTTGCGATTAGTTTTATAGTGGCAGTATTCTTCTTCTTCTTTTTCCTCCGCCTATAGATGTCCACTGCTGGACAAAGGCCTCCCCCAAGGCTTTCCACGATGACCGGTCTTGTGCTGCCCGCATCCATCGGCTTCCCGCGACCTTCACCAGGTCATCGGTCCACCTTGTTGGGGGTCTCCCTACGCTGCGTCTTCCAGTACGTGGCCGCCACTCCAGAACCTTGCTGCCCCATCGGCCATCGGTTCTACGAGCAATGTGCCCTGCCCACTGCCACTTAAGTTTAGCGACTCGCAGAGCTATGTCGGTGACTTTGGTTCTTCTGCGGATCTCCTCATTTCTGATTCGATCACGCAGAGAAACTCCTAGCATAGCTCTTTCCATTGCCCTTTGTGTGACTCTGAGCCTTCGTATGAGGCCCATTGTGAGCGACCACGTTTCAGTTCCGTAAGTCATCACTAGCAACACACACTGGTCAAAGACTTTAGTCTTGAGACACTGTGGTATCTTTGACGACGAGAAGATGTAGCGTAGCTTTCCGAACGCTGCCCGACCGAGCTGGATTCGCCGAGACACCTCTTTCTCGAAGTTGTACTTACCTAGTTGGACTGTTGGCAGTATTAGAATTGTCTAATACCTGAATCTCGTACCTGAATAATGTGACGTCAAATACATCACATTAATCAGGTATGAGATAATTTATCGTTCAATAATCTTAATTCATACTAATATTATAAATGCGAAAGTAACTCTTGTCTGTCTGGTTACGCTTTCCCGCTTAAACCTCTCAACCGATTTTGATGAAAGTTGGCACAGACAATCTTTAGACCCTAAGAAAGGACATAGGCTACCTTTTATTGAAAAATTTGATATTCCCGAGGGAAATCTAAAAAGCGCGATATAACCGAATTTCACGCGGGCGAAGCCGCGGGCGGAAAGCTAGTACTGTATATTTGTAATGTACTGTTGTAAAACTCTGTTTACAACGGTATTTTTTTTTATGTGAAACCTGAATACAGTTTGTTGAGAATAAGGAACTGAATCGATTCCAATAATTTTTACTCCATGTTATATTTTTTCCCCAAATACATTTAGAAATTGTTGCAGAATGGTTACCGAGCGGTTACGATAGCTCATAGTACTAGCACGCACGTCACAGGTTAACGCACCGCACTCGCCCGCCCGAGCGGAGTTTTACCATATTTTTGTTGGGACAATCAAGTAGAATAACAAGGTCATAACTTGGTGGTTTTTCATTACATATATCTTTTAGAAATTTTGTACATAGATTCTTTACTTAAAAATACTGGACACGTGTTTTGGGTTTCGCATATACAAAAAATAATGTTGTATAACGGATTACGCTATTGTTTTTTTTTTTTTTAATAGCAAAATGCATGGACTGTAAACGTACAACTGTTATATTATATTTAGGTTTTTTAATATGTATTAGCAGGCCAAAACTCCTTTCAGTTTCTTTATGAATATTCTATAATGCTGTATTAATGTCGAATAAACATTTTGTATTCAAATTAGGCCGAGAATCAGCACTTTTCCAACGGCAAAATTATACAATATGTAAAGAAAACCCTGTCCGACCCATAAGGATAATAAACGTTAGGTAAACACTTGACCAAATATAATATAAAATTTTACATAATCATCATAGTAACAATATTAATGAATTTTGAACTAATTCTTTTTTCCCGGGAATTAATTCCAATTTCCCCGAAATTTGGTAATTTTTAAAAAAGTGACAACACCGGTATTTATAAGCGAATAGCGACGCGACCACGTCACAGGTGCCGCGTGCCCTGCCCCCCGCCGCCCGCGGAAGGGGTTGCTTGCCGCACATGTATTAAGTTACCTCTTTTTGCGAAATAATATTTATTTTTTTAGGGGGATTTTTTTTAGTTTAGCCTGTCTTTGTGGGCATTAGTAGAATCAGTTATCGATATCTAACAATACCTTCACGGATCGGACAGGGTTTTCTTTACATATTGTATAAATGACTGTTCCCAAATCACCCGCCCTTCATAACAATTACATTTGTTGCGATAAACACACATTGTTGTCATGTTATGCCAAATTGAATACTATTTAATGCAGCTTTTTGTGAAAATCATGTATTTTTTAGTCTTATCTGTAGCTATCCTAGCTTTAAAAATATAAGAACCAAAGACTTTTATTCCAACCCTTCCGATATATTGTGATGTTTTATGTTATCTTATTTTTGACTGAACAGGACTACACACGAGGATGTGGTATAATTTTATTACTATATGTGTGCCATTTGAAGTAAGGAGTAACTAAATTTATAATGAATTATTTTGAAGTTGCTGTGTTAATGCTAACTTAAGAAGAACTACCTAGTAATAAATATTTAATTTAGAAATATTAATTGGAAAGATATAGAAATCTATATAAGGAAAAACATAGATAAATGTATAAGGAAAATATAAGATATTCTTATTTAACTGTTTTATTATTTGGTTTACCTAAACCTCTGTTCCACAACAATATAATGGACAAAATTGATTAACCTTTTGAACGCCAATCACTTCTATACAAGTTCGAGATTTTCGTGCCCTCAGCGCCACTACTTGATTAGAAGTAATCACAGTATAAAATAAATTTACGACTTTTACAAGACCTTTTATTTTGTTTTTATGGAAATTTGCCCTGTTATCAACCATATTTATAACTTTTTCACACATAATAAGTTCTTGTTTGTTTTATTTTCAATAGAAACAAAAACGCCAGAAAATATTGTTACGCACCCAGCGCCAATTACTTGATATCAAGTAAGCCAGTGATGGGACACGATGAAGACCTCGCTATATTTCATCTCGTCGAAATGAACATAAATACTATTATTCTAAGAAAATGACGTGAATAAGTAATATTTTATAAATATCGTAAACTATAAACTACGTTTTATTCACCTTAATCAAGAATAAATAGGGTTTCTAATCATTGTCGATAGTGAAACACCGATTGAAAAATCCATCCCTACAAAGTTGGTTAGTTATCATTCCACACCCGCCACGGACGTGTATAGAAGTAAGTCTGTGACGTCATAAGCGGACGGGTTTCAAGGTCATAGTGATTTTGTGCATTTTAGTGTAGTGCAATGTTTACATCTTGAGTTGGCGCACGTGTTGTTATAAAAAAATTGTGACTGTGAATATGACGAATTATTGCGAGTTGTTCAAGTCTGAATCAGAATTTTGAAATAGTTCGTCATCTTGACATTCCGTTGAGTCGAAGTTGACGTTTCAGGAATTTTCTTCAGTTTTCTATTAGTTTCTACAAACCACAAAAATAATTGCGAGTATTATGCGACACCATTAAAAAAAAGGTATATAACATCTGTGTGAAACAAACACCCTCCATTTTATTTTATTTTTTAAAACGTAGAAACCACGTATTTAGCTTCTATTAATTGTGTTTGTTGTAAGTAAACGAAATAAATTAAGCAGGAATCGGTTGAGTTTATGCACGTGTAACTCGACCACAGTGAATATAAAAATAAATACCATAGAAATCTAGACATCCCTATATCAGAAAGGATTTTGACGTGCCTCGAGCGCCAACTATTTGATATGAAGTAGAAGGATTACATTTGGAGACAAATAGGGATGTGCCTTTTAGAACACACGTCTAATAAATTTAAAATTCTTTTCTTTATTATGGGGAATATATCCAGGTTTTCATATTGATTTTTTCATAAAACTAAAATAAAATATGAAATTACGGTTACAGTTTTTATTTAGCTTCGTAAATTGATGAATAAACATTATTTTAAATGTATAATATTATTTGTCGATAGGACATTAATCCCATCCCTACGTTTTACTATAGATACGTTATACATTTGTAGTGTGGCGCAGGAGGACACATCGCGTATTATATAGATGGGCGTTCAAAAGGTTAAAGCCATCGCGTCGATATCCCTCCTATTTTGTATGAGTAGTTAATAATGAAATGTAATGGACCCCGTTCCCTTGTTCAGAAACTAAATTTAATTTCAGTGAAACATTTTATTTCGATTTCATTAAGAAAAGGACAAGATAAATTTTAGTTCTGTCATATTAGTCCGCGCCTGACGTAATTCGACGTCTTTTTAGTCGCCATGTTTTTAATCGCGTCTAATACCTAAATTTGGTGTGGGTTGGCCTATGGGCGGACCCAGGTGGGGGCAGGGGAGGCAGCTATACTATTGAAACTTGACAGGTAGAAGTATTCCGTAAACCGCATTAAGATTTTGATGCAAAAATAAAAATGCATTAATAGATATTGGGGGCTCCCCCATACTTAGGTCTTACAGAAGATATTACAGAAGGAAACTCAAGCATTGATCTCTGCATAACCTTTTGAACGCCAATCGCTTCTATACAAGTTCGAGATTTTCGTGCCCTCAGCGCCACTACTTGATTAGAAGTAATCACAGTTTATAATAAATTTACGACTTTTACAAGACCTTTTATTTTGTTTTTATGGAAATTTGCCCTGTTATCAACCATATTTTTAACTTTTTCACGCATAATAAGTTCTTATTTGTTTAATTTTCAATAGAAACAAAAACGCCAGAAAATATTTTAATGCCCCCAGCGCCAATTACTTGATATCAAGTAAGCCAGTGATGGGACACGACGAAGACCTCGCTATATTTCATCTCGTCGAAATGATCATAAATACTATTATTGCAAGAAAATGACGTAAATATATAATATTTTATAAATATTGTACACTTTAAACTAGGTTTTATTCACCTTAATCAAGAATTAATAGGTTTTCTAATCATTGTCGATAGTGAAACCCCGTTTGAAAAACCCCTCCCTACAAAGTTAGTTAGTTAGCGGTCCGTACGCGCCACCGACGTGTATAGAAGGAAATCTGTGACGTCATAAGCGGACGGGTTTCAAGGTCATAGTGACCTTGTGCATTTTAGTGTAGTGCAATGTTTACATCTTGAGATGGCGCACGTGTCCTTATAAAAAAAATTGTGACTGTGAATATGACGAATTATTGCGAGTTGGTCAAGTGTGAATCAGAATTTTGAAATAGTTCGTCGTCTTGACATTTCGTTAAGTCGTCAACTTCCGTTTCAGGAATTTTCTTCAGTTTTCTATTAGTTTCTACAAACCAGAAATATAATTGCGAGTATTTAGCGACACCATTAAAAAAAAGGTCTTGTGTAAAACAGACACTTACCCTCCATTTTATTTTATTTTTTAAAACGTAGAAAACCACGTATTTAGCTTCTATTAATTATATTTGTTGTAAGTAAACGAAATAAATTATGCAGGAATCGGTTGAGTTTATGCACGTGTAACTCGACCACAGTGAATATAAAATACAATATGTAAAGAAAACCCTGTCCGACCCATAAGGATAATAAAGTTTAGGTAAACACTTGACCAAATATAATATAAAATTTTACATAATCATCACAGTAACAATAATAATGAATTTTGAAATAATCTTTTTTTCCCGGGTATTAATTCCAATTTCCCCGAAATTTGGTCATTTTTAAAAAACTGACAACACCATTTGTGACGGAGCGAATAGCGATGCGACCACGTGCCGCATGCCCCGCCCCCCTTCACCCGCGCATACATGCGCGGGTGAAGGGGGGCGGGGCTATCGGGTTGTCTACCGCACATGCATTAAGTTACCTCGCTTTTTCGAAATAATATTTATTTTTTTGGGGGATTTTTTTTTAAGTTTAGCCCAGCTTTGTAGGCATTATTAGAATCAGTTAACGATACCTAACAATACCTTCACGGATCGGACAGGGTTTTCTTTACATATTGTATATACCATAGAAATCTAGACATCCCTAGAACAGAAAGGATTTTGACGTGCCTCGAGCGCCAACTACTTGTTATGAAGTAGAAGGATTAAATTTGGAGACAAATAGGGATGTGCCTTGTAGAACACACGTCTAATAAATTTAAAATTCTTTTCTTTATTGTGGGGAATATATCCAGGTTTTCATATTGTTAGCTTCGTAAATTGGTGAATAAACATTATTTTATATGTATAATATTATTTGTCGATAGGACACTAATCCCATCCCTACGTTTTACTATACATACGTTATACATTTGTAGTGTGGCGCAGGAGGACACATCGCGTATTATACAATATGTAAAGAAAACCCTGTCCGATCCGTGAAGGTATTGTTAGGTATCGATAACTGATTCTAATAATGCCTACCAATCCGGTCTAAACTTAAAAAAAAATTTCCCTAAAAAAATAAATATTATTTCGAAAAAGCGAAGTAACTTAATGCATGTGCTGTAGACAACACGTTAGGCATACATCCGCGGGTGACGGGGGGCAGGGTACGCGGCACGTGGTCGCATCGCTATTCGCTCCGTCACAAATGGTGTTGTCACTTTTTAAAAATTACCAAGTTGGAATTAATTCGCGACAAAAAATCATTATTTCAAAATTCATTAGTATTGTTACTATGATGATTATGTAAAATTTAATATTTTATTTGGCCATGTGTTTACCTAACCTTTATTATCCTTACGGGTCGGACAGGGTTTTCTTTACATATTGTATAGATGGGCGTTCAAAAGGTTAAACATTACATAAAACTAGTTTCAACCAATCGAATGGCTTGAAACGAGACTTAAGTAGAGCTTGAGTTTTGAATGACGTTCTGTAATACGGACCTTAAAACTGAAACTCATTTTTTTCCTTTTCATCAAACACATACCTGTGGGGTATCAATAGATAGGTCTTCAATAATGATATCGAGGTTTCTAAGATATTTTTTTTCTAAATCGAATAGTTTACGTGACATACGCTTCCAAAGTGGAT